>JAQGBT010003089.1:0-20984 GCA_034698585.1 Disparrhopalites patrizii | reverse complement strand
GGGAAGTTATTTTGACAGCTGGATCCATTGTGACCCCACTCATTCTTATCAAATCTGGCGTGGGGCCCAAGGACCAAATTGAGGCGGCCGGTGTGAGTTCACGTCATATTCTTGAAACTTTGAAGCGACAAATTTATATAAGTATGATCATTTTGTAAAAACTCTTTCTTGGAAGTATAATGAATGGATATGATTTAAATAGATAGAACCCGTTTCCATTTTACCGGTGGGTCAAAACTTGAGGAACCACCCTCGTATTCTTTTGCCTCCATTCTACGTTCAGCCCGAAGTGGCCTGGCATTTAGAAACAAATTTGACCTTCAAAGACATTGACGAGTATCAACGGAAGCAAACAGGTGCTGAAAATTCAAAATTTGCAATCAATTTGTTGTTTAGAGTGCATGCTGATGTAACACAAATTTTTTGTCGTGTCTAGGGCCTTTGGCTGGAAGTGACTACGCCAACACGGAAGCTTTCATTACATCTTCCAGGGATGCCGGAACAGATTGGCCAGATCTACAAATCTCCGGCCTATTCACGGGACTTGTGACTGACAACAAAGTGGAGTGTATGGTCACATCCACGAGGCAGAGAAGTCGGGGAAGTATTACCTTAAACAACAGTGCGTTGTCCATGGAGGATAATTACTTGCCGATTATTGATCTAAACTACTATGATTTGGAGGAGGACTTTGATGCCACAATAGATGGTACAATTTCAGTTCTAAAAATCTGGATTAAGACACATGCTGACGTAACCCATTTTTTGCGCATACTTTGACCTAACATTCTCTGTCCACAGGAATTGAATTTTGTCTAAAAGTATTCGGAACGCGTCCCTTCAAACAAAATGCCCAAGCGACGTTTGAAACCAAAGCGTATGAGAATTGTGCGCAGTACGAATACCTTTCCAGGGATTACTGGAAATGCTACATTCGGTACGAAACTATTTCCACAAGGCATACCCATAATACCTGTAGGATGGGAAAGGATAGCGATGATCAATTGGCTGTTGTGGATTCTAGACTCAGGTATACACCTACGTATAGTTTACTTCAACTACGGTACATTCAAAGCGTAAGAAAAAAATACGAAATTTTTAAAAATAATTTGTTTTGCATTTGCCGTGTAGAGTAATTGGAACGGAAGGACTAAGGGTAGCAGATTGTTCCGTCATTCCCATTGCCAATGCTAATACCATGGCAACCGTCATGGCCGTGGCTGAAAAAGCTTCGGATATGATCTTGGAAGATTCCCGGGGTACCCGAACGACAGCAAATCCCCGAACCACTGAGGGAGGTTCAACATCGGCCCGCACTACAAGCTTATGGTCATGGCGTATTCCTGGTCTATCAGGATCAGGAGATCAGTCGCTACCGTTTTAATTTTTGGGAAAAAGTGACTAAAAATCCAGTCAACCCAACCTTTTAAACTCCATGCAACATAATATTTTACAATGACAAAATTGTTGCCTAATAACATAGAATCAGGCCTTTAAGATTTGCGGGTAATATACTGATATGGGTTTAATCGCAAAAACAAAGATTAAATACAATTACTACATATAATAAGTATATGTATATAGGTACATCTACATGAATATTTTATGTACATTGGTCGAGAGTAATAACACATGATGAATAATTTGTTTCTCCACTCCGAACACAAAATGCAGTAATCATATAAGTTATGATTCATTCATAATTCCATTCTAATTCTATAATACAACTTTTACGTATTATGTAATATCAAGGGATTTAAGATTCTCAAAAGAAAAATAAATTGGAAGCGGTGATTGGAATGTAATAAGTTACACGCTCGAGAGCAAATTACAAAGTGCTTTGTTCAAAGAAAGTAGGTAGCTGCTCCGGTGGATTTCATTGACTTTTTCAGCGACCTTCCGACCCCGCCGATGAGCTACCTGGACCACCTGAGGCTGACTCATGTGCAGCTGTAATAAAATAAAATAAGTTTTTGAATTAAGATTATGACGATCAATAATGAACTAACAATTTCCACAATTTTTGACACATATCAAAGGAAGTACATCGTCCTTGAACACTCACATTTATATACATACTCCAAAGAGGAAGTAATGGTCTTCACATCCGCTTCGATGGCCCGTGCCCAACTTTGTACATGACCCAGCTCCTTGAGAGCTGTGTTGAAATTTTCAATTAGGGACAACCATTGCTGAGTTTGCTTAGCAAATTGACCTGCATTGGTGGTGAGAGTCCTCATTTCCGTGTCCAGTCTTTTTTCATTCAGATAAGCTTGAGCAACACTATTGAAAACATAACAAAACGTTGGTATTACATAATTACAGGATCTTAATAATTCTTTAATTGCAGGCGTTCTTGTGTGTCTGGTCCAAACATGACAGGCAAGACACAACGTGCATCATTCGGACACAACAAGTACATTGACCTATATCAATAAGACAACATCATGCAAATACACCATTACTATTATTGATGCGATCAATCACCTCGGCTGTTACAGCCTTAATCTCACCCAAGACTTCGATAGTTAATATGGGAATTTTGGTGATTATTTCTTCGAAATGGCAATTTTTAATTCGGAAATTCTGCTAATCACAAATTCGGAAACTCCAGCAATCGTTAATTCGGAAATACCAATCATTAATTTGAAAAAACTTGTAATCACTTAATTCGGGAATTCCAGCCATCATAATCATTAATTCGGGAATTCTTGTATAACGTAATTTCCAAATAGCCTGACCTGCTTCGCTTACTATAGGTAACTACAGGTACATCGCAAACGATTTGTCCGACTCTGATGACCTATAGGTCAACTATAGGTCATGATATCCACGCGTTTCATTAGAATAACGCAATGGACTTGACCTTTAGTCCCACAAAGATTTTTCGTTCTGAAATTTCGGTTTTTTTTTGTGCATTGCGCATTATTAGTACAGTTTTTTTTAGCCACATTTATAAAAAACGAAAATACTTCCAAAAATTAAAAAAAAAACGAAAATCCTCCTAAAATTTGTTTCAAGAATTCCGCCCAAAAGAATAGAAGGACCTCGGATTGGTTCTAGGACTTACCCAATATTCAAATGATCGACCATCGCCTGTGTCAAAGAATTTGCGGCTCCCAGTGCCTCCTTCCTCTTTTTCTCCTGCTCATCCTTCAAAGCCTGAGTCTTGGCCTGGTGCTCCTTCACCAGTGACGATAACATTGGAGAGTGAGGTCACCAAAGGTCAACTCATGGATTGAACCAAATTCACCAAAAGCTTGTTGTCCTTCTTCTAGTCCTCAGTCGACCAAAAAAAAGTGATTTTTTACTCCCAATAAAAAGTGACTTCTTATATATAGTGAATAATGTAAACCTTAAAAATCAAGTCAATGGATATCATTCTCAGTGTTGCCATATAGGACGCACAGCAGGTGAGTCAACAAATTAGTTGATGAAGTACCTCCCTCCCAAACGGCATCATCCCACTCTGGCGGGATTTTTGGTACAGGTTATAGTCATATAAAAATGCAATTTCCTTGATTTAGTTGTTTTTTATTATGGATTTAAATGATTTTTAGGACAATTATAAAATGATTATCTTCGCATTTGCATATGGGTTTTACCTGCACTGTAAATGTACCAAATACCAAAACAGTTTGGAATGCAATTATTATTTAGCTGCACCTGTCATTGTTTGTATGCATGAAAATATTTTCGGTATGTATGATAAATCAAATAATAAAAAATTCACGAGGACGACGAGGGAAAGTCGTGGATTTTGACAGACTTGGAAAAAGGCAGATTAATATCTAAATGATTAAAAATCTCATATTTAATTGCATCATCTACTCTACATATTTTGAAGATTTTGTTTAAGTTGCTGGATTCCTTACTTCGAAAATCCATCAAGGACTAATTCGTGAACTTTCATGTGGATTGACAATATCGTCTTTTTTTGTGGGGGTTGAAGGTGCTTGGATGGTGGTGATATGCAAAATTAAATAGAAAGTGCAGTGCTTTGAAAAGGTAACAGAAAGCTTGTTTCAGAAGATATAAATACTAAATAGTAAATAAATAGGTAGGCTCTCATGCTACACAGCTACACGTTGTCTTTTCAACTTGGTGATCTTGATTTCGTATCAGTTTGTGATATCTGGTGGTGATTGTTTCAATTTGTTTTTGCCCTTCAGTCATCATTCGGAGATTTGTTCTTCTGGTGATTGTTGCTGGGGAAAGAACCAACCATGCAAGCATTTGGGAATACTAGTTCCGGGTTGAAAGTCGACTTTAGTTAAAAGTTCCCAAGTCTTTGCTTCCAGAATTACAACACTGGTTTTGTTCGGTCCTTGCGGACTTTCTCCGCCGTACAACAAAGTGGATAAAACTATTCCGTCGTCCTCAGTCTGCAAAAAAAATGTGATTGGATGTGACTCAATAATCGTAAAATTACAGTTCAAGAATGTTCAATTTCTCCTGGAATATTTTGTTCGTGTTCTTTGCTTATTGGAATTCAATTGTTATACCTTTGCTCCGGGACGAGGAACGTAAATTGGCTCACTCCCATAGGATTTCAAATGAGGTTCACCCCATTTGACGAAGGTTTTCGTCTTTACGTTGACTTTTACTAGCTACAAAAGATTTGAAAAATATATTTAAAAAGTGGTTGTTGCAATTATTTTTTCATGTTATTTGTGGGGTTTTATTTTAAATTACCCATCCTGGATGATCAAGATCCGTGTCAGAGGAAATGGCGTAGAAGTAGGAGTAGTCCTTCCCGTTGAATAAATCATAATTGATTCTAGGGGTTTCACATCCGAAATCAACAATCAGTTCTTTATCTGCCGGAATTGCATCTTCAATTCCTTTTTGATCGTTTGTAATCTTATTCAGGTCCAGTCTAAATCTGTAGGGACGACCTCGGAACATATTGGAGTAGTTGTGGTTAGAATGAGCATCCTGTTCAGAAAATGGTGGTGAATTTGACATTGCTATTTGAATGCAATTAAAGTTCTTCAAGAAGATTATCTTTTTGATTTTTGGCTACCTTTAAAGCATCAATGTACATGCAGTCAATCATTTTTGAATCGTTGTAACAACACACATCCACAATCAAGGCGTCACCCTCAACCTCATAGGCATTGATGGTGTGTAAAAAGAAGAAAGCCGGAGTTTTAAAAATTTGACTCCGCCGTACCCCATGCAATATGCGGTGACGGGGAAGAACATGGAATATCGTCGGTTCTTCCGGGTAGAACTGGAGGTGGGAGGCAATTGTTTGGTTATTCAGCAGGAGCGTGATTGGGATTTTGGGAAAGAAAAGGGTCAAGGGCTGCTCGATCATGATGAAGTAATTCGGGGTCATGGCAAATGAGTGCATGTAGCAAACGTTAAGACAGAAGCGGGAAGGAATGGAAGCCAGGATTCTGACGTTTTTCCAAGGACTGTGGTTAGGGTCAGCGGGGTCACAATTTTTTTTCGGGTCCATTTCTGCTATTAAATAACGGGGTCCGAACAACGGGTGAATCCGCTGCCCTATGTTGTAGACTTTTTGCGTCTCTGGACAAAAGTGTGGGTGTGAGGTATGGCTAATGATTCCCAAGTCTTTGCTTAGACTCACCTGTAATTATTCAGTACTGCGTTTTAGCAATTGAAAAAAGTTGCATTCCTTTTTTAAGGGAAGTTTTAAGGGAAATTGCTTAATCAGAGAACGGTCGAGTATAAAGAATACTAACAACAGTAAAAAGAGAAGCTTGGCAGATTTATATCCTTTTATCAAATAAGTGGATACTGAATTACTCATGTAATTTTAAAATTAATTACTTATATTATTATTTTGGTACCTTTTGCGTCGTTTCCAATGTCTTCAGGTCGATGCGATGGGCAAAGCCCGTTTCAGCAATCGTATATACTTCATCCCCGAACGGATGAACACTGATGTTGGCCGTGTCAGTTAAAAGTTCATCCATATCATATCTGAACAAGGCTGAGATTCTACGTTACAAAAATACGGTCATTATTAATTCCATCCAGCTATTTTTGCGATTGGAATTACAATGCCATGAAAGGGTTATGGAAAATATGTAAGATGATGTGGTCTCGTTTCTTTTTAATAAATGTGGTGATTTGGGTGTTAAGACTTTTAAATTTAACCTGTGGAAAATGGTATGGCATGGATCAGGCGTAGCCAACGTTCCGAATTCAGTCAGTACTAATCTCCGGGCTTTAAGATTCCTCTCATGTGACTTGGTTCTAATAAACCGATTCTCGTAGAAAGCCCCGCCATCTCGGAAAGAGAATTTCTGAAGCAAACCGGGCCCATCAAATATATGCCGACTATCCACTTGTCCTCCCTCTCCATACACTTGTATTCCTCCAGGACCATTTCTCACCAGGCTTCCTTTCAACCAAGTGGGAATCTCTCCTGGAGAAAAGAGTTAATAAATTAAGAGTTAGGTACGCATTTACACACGTGAATAATCAAAAAAATTCGAGATAGATTGACACAAGATTGAATTTGTCCTCTTCTCACCTTGGACTACTTCTCCTCTCACTGGTTGAGTTACTTCCTCCCGGCAAGACCTGAGCCAGATGGTTAAATCGCAGTTTGGTAGCTGGAAAGGAACACAGAATTCTCTTAAAATTACATCTATATGCATGGTTGAAAACTTTTTTCCTGTAAAGAATTCATTTCAATTTAAACCCAAAATTATTAGTCCTGGTTTACTACAGCAAACTTTAAGAGTAAACACTTTTGGAGAAACCGCCTGTTAAATAATTCCATGCGGGAATTATTTGTAAAAGGGCCCTGAATTATTACGGAGATTTAAATTGCTAAATAGAAACAATGGGGATAATGATGATAAATTATGCACACACATAATCAGGACTCTTCCTCGTGTTCTCAGCCATTTGATGTAGAAGAAGTGATATTTTATTCAAAGCTTTTGAAAAGCCTTGATCATGCCGAATATGGGCCGGAGATGCCACAACAATTTCCGGAGGAGGCTGAGACAAGATTGGAGTGAGTGAGTAGTTTTTTTCCGGAGAGATACGTCGGAAGAACTCGTCACGAGAGAGGCGGAGGAGGAGGATGGGAGGGAGAGAATCCTCTCACATTAAGATAGTTTGTATTCCGAGAAAGCCTTACAAGTGTCCTTGACCAGAGGAACCCGTGAAAGTTCCAACCGACACATTCCCCCCAGCTTTACATATTTATGGCTTTATGTCTCTTGCGGGAGAAATTTCATCATTCCCTCTGAAACCCTAAAAGCATGAACGTTTGTGGTTGTTGCCACAAAATAAATCATACCAAAATGACTGGTAGAAGGAAGGACAGGCGAAGTATAACGTATAGGGAACAGAGTTTAGGGGGAAAATGGAAAGAATGCGCAGATATGATGTTATACAGTGCGAGGAAAAAAAGTGTTTTTTTTTTCATTATTATTTACGAAGTGGTTAGTTCACCCAATTCTCTTTGCCACATGTGGGCGGCTCAGCTACAGATGCAAGGGAATGTCATCAACTAATAACTATTAAGAAGAAAAGCTATTTAAACTTGACTGCATTACGTAGATATGTACGCAGTATCTCATTCTTCGCTGCAAGATGTGATTTTTGTGATAACTTGCCTTGTATGGCAAAAAGTAATAGCAACTTAATAAATATGTATAAGGGGGGCTGGTAACACCTTTACGTATTTTCGTGAAGGCAAAATAAATTATAAACTTGCACCAGCTTCATTTCACTATTCTCTCTCCGTCTGTCCCTCCCTCTCCCTTTCTGTCTCTCTCTCTCTCTCTGTTACATAAAAATAAGTATGCAGTTTCTACGGCTGCTGTACACACGTATAATGTTTGGCTTCATTGTGGTGCTGACAAGCCCACACCAATGTACCAATGTGTTAGTTGTACCTGACAAGACACTAATAATTATTTTTCTGCGAATGGGGAGACCTATTCTAGGCACGCAGGCTAGATTGAGTGAAGAAGGTGTAGGCAAAGAGAGAAAGGGGAAGATTGAAGGAAGATTGTTTGAGTAGAACTCAGAGACTTATAGGAGCGGACACGGTGCAAGCTATACTGAAAAAGCAACGAAATAAGAGGTACAGAGAGGGAATCAAAAAAGATAGATGTAGAGATAAACGGAGAAAGAGAGAGAAACAAAGAGAAAAAGTTTCAGAAAGAGAGAGAAAGAGAGAAAGCAAAATAGAAAATACACCCGGAAATAAGTGGAAAGATAATGTGGAAGATGTAGTAAAAGAACGCTAAAGAGACACAAAAATCTGGGAAAGAGAAAAAGAAAGTAAAAAAAGAAAGACGGGAAAGGACAGTAGAGAGAGAAAAAATCCCTGTGAAGTGAAAGAGAAGAAACAGTAGGATACAAAGCTTGAAAAGAGAACGAGCAAGAAAGTAGGGGCGTAGGGGGCACTTGAGAAAAAAATAAACAAAAGAGACAAGGGAGTGAAACAGCAAAAATAGCAGGAAGGTATAGAAACTAGGGTAATTAGGAATAGCAGAGAGACGTAGAAAGAAAGAGACCGCAGAACACTATAGAAATGTATAGGTAATAGTTAATGGCAAAAGAGTAGTTGACAGAAGGAGTAAATACAGGCATTTTGTACTAGAATCCCCGTCTCTCATTTGCTAAGCTGTGAGAGATTAATATAAAGTAAACAGTAGAAAGAATGTTTCACTAGCGAAAAAAAATAGTGTGCACAAGGTATTTTTGGTGCACTCACTGGAAATTGCGCTGGTGAAGACCATATGGGCTTTCCATTATATTAATTTCCTCCAACCGCATTTTATCAACTTCATCGCTCTCTCAGATGTAACAAGTGACTGAGTTTTTGTGTTCTCTCCATGCAACTATTACGATAGATATTTAGTCTGGAGTAAAAGCACTTCTTCCTACCGTTCTCACTCTATCCAGAAAGGAAAAAAAAGAGTGTGCAACACGAAAAGTTTTTTTTGCCGTTTCCTTCAAATTTGTGATGGCACGGAAATGTGTTGTGTACCGTAAGAAGTGGCGGAACGTGGTTAGAAGCCAAGAAGTCTTTCCCCGCTCTTAAATAACAGCGGGGTGCATGCAATCGATAATTCCCGGCATGTTCTCCCACTGATTACTGGGTTATTCTGTCACTGGGTCTCTCGCTTTCTCTCTTTCTCTTTGCTCGAACTGGTGTATACAGTCTTCCGTACTTCTTTATGACATTCCCTCGTGTCTAAAAAAGACGGAAAAAACACTTGTCCCCGTCAAAGCCTTACGACTACAACCACATAACCGCACTCTACTGATATTTGACTTTGTGTAACTTCTGTACTTTTTTTTTTCTCCTGTAGGAAGAAAAAATCTTTTGACATTATTTTTGGGCTTAAGTAGTAATTCTGCGGACTTTATTTTGTGTTTTTTATAGGTTGTTGGCAACTTTCATGAGGACTCATGAGAACTTTTACGAGCTTTGGAACCTTCGCTAGTGTGCTATTATTGGAAGATATATAAATTTCATAGTCGGAAGGAGGGGACAGAGTGACCATTTTTGCATTTTTTACTGTTGACAGTGTCCAGAAGAAGTGAATGAGGGAGAAGACTGTTTAAAATTAGAAAAGGATGGATTATACGACCCTCGTTCAAGCTTTAGTGGCTCCAGGAGACAAAGTCGTTTCGATATCCTTTCTTATATCACAACACATTAGTACTTTTACGCCGTGTATTTCTTGGTAGATAGCATTTTTTTTTGTAATCATATTTTTTTTAGTTGTACGGAATTAAAGTTAATTTTGTATTGTTGTTTGTGTTCGAATGCTATTGGTTTTTGTAAGGTTTTTTCGTATAGTTGTTCAGCTTTTTGGGTGTCGACTTTTTTGTTGCTTGGTGTCTGGTTAAAATGTGTGTTATGTATATACATACATCCGGTATTTAAAAAGTGTTTTTGAAATGTCGGCATGTAGTTGCGGTTTCGCTTTTTTTTTCTTGAGTTTTTCTCGCTGAGTCCGTGTTTGAATTTCTGTATATCGACGCGTGTTTAACAAAAAAAATGTTTTCCTTAACATAAATGTAAAAAAAATAAACGGTAGAATGCAGTTGGCTTGGAGCATTCAAAATTCTAGCACTTCTGGAGCATCCAAATTGGAAAAAGGATGGAGGGGACGGAGAAGAGACCGTGACCACTCCTGATGATGATGGTGGTGAGCGTAGTCCTGATTCCAGGGAATTCGTTATCCTAGTCCTGGATGGCAGGGCTCCCATTCTTTCACCAGACAACCTCCGTGTAGTCCACCTTATCCCAGTAGTGGGGAAATTTTTTCAGTGTGACATTGGTATGATTACTTTATTTCAAAAGTACAAAAGTTACTTTGAAGTAGCCTTGTTATATATTTATTTGTAGCTTTGGAACTATAACAAATAGGTAGCCCTTTTGTTGTCCTCCAATATTTGTTTGTCAGATATTTGTTCTAACTTCTAACCTATTCTAACAGAATGTTTTTGTTTTAAATTTGTTGTCTGTGTATACCAGTATCGATATTTTTTTGCTTGAAATGTTTTTCTGTGGAAGATATGTGTTTTTACGTCTCTGTAAATTGGTTTAGAAGTATTTATTTGATTCGTTTTGAGAATATTTGGAACATGAGTAAAATAGTATCTTTGGGACTTATTAATTCAAGATCCGGATGAACCCGATCCAGATAGCAGAGTGGATGACACGGAGTTCTGTGTGAAAATCGCGACGAAAGTAACGGAGCCAGTGATTTACGTGAAGCTGGCTCATGGGCATCGTTCACAAAACTATATTGACGAAGTGTTCCGTGCAGCTCAATGTGAGATTAATTTTTTTTTCAATATCTTTTGTATACCATTGACGTAGATGTATTTAATATTAGTACTTAGTACGTCATAATTACCTTCCTTTTCTCCTTTAGTACGTATACTTACATTTACCGTGTTAATGCTACTAATTCGACACCCTCATCGTACTTTTCATGTGAGAATGAAAAGTTGTGGGAAGTTGTTGACTACCTTTATACGTATAAAATACATGAGGATTGTCTCTTTTCTCTCTCCCACCAAATAGGCACGGAAACAAGTCATAAAAGTTACTCAGGGGTAAAAGTTTGCCATTTGTCTGTGCTTTTGCTCTTCATTATATTTTCATGCGTAAACTACATGCGTTTTCCCCCATAAAGCTTTTTCTCCTCGGACTATGTTTTTTTTTTTATGTTCGAGTGGCACGTTTGTAGTTCGTATGCACTACTACTAATAATAATAGAAATTAATAATTCAAAGGTCATGCCTATATCTCTCTCCACATGATAAATGTTTTATCATCATTTCTTTCTTTCTCTTTTTTTATCACTCTCTTTCTACATTTCTCTCCAAACAACCGTTTACATTTTATGGGATTTACCACAGCTATTATTGTATGCATTGGCACACACATAAAAGTGTATATGCTACTACACAATTTAATGTCAGACCATGTTGGTTCACTTCTGACGGCTGTGGGGAGTCCGTCTCTTCTGTAATACTATAATAAAAATATGCCAAGAGAAGGATACTGCTCAGTCACGGACAAGACTCCTTCTAGTCAACTATTGTTCTTGCCCTTTTCGTTGTGCAAATAGTATTTTTTTTTTCATTTACCCATACTGGTGTATTTTCATTTTATTTTGTATTTACTTCGTGCTTATTTAGAAACGGGAAATAGTCGTGTGAGCAAATATTGAACAAAAATAGACGCTGAGGGAAAATTAGCGCAAGTCCTCTGCCACTAATCATGTATTCATTAACACGGACCTAATACATTTTGTTCCATATTTAATTATCTCACGGTCAAGTATTACTCATACCATCATTATTTTGTGTGTGAAAGAATTTTTTTTTTTTGGTTTGTTTGTTTGAAATGAAAATTATTTCAAAGATTGAGTGTATTTGTGTGCCATTCTCGAGCTTAAAGTGGTTTTGATGACGTGCGTAGGCTAACTGTAGCAGTTTTAGCTCGCGGTTTTGCACGATAAGTTTAGTGTGGTTATTATCGTCATGTTTCATTGTGTGGGTGGAGTGGAGAGTGATGAGCAGTGTTGAAGGGGAATAATTGAGATATGCCGTGTATGTGTAAAACAGTAGCAATGCCAGAAAAATAATATGGGTCAGCTCTTGTCCTTTGTGCGAGACAAAATATTTCACAGAATCATGGAGAGCATTGTTGACTAAAGAGCAAAGGGTCTTTAAACCAGATGGTATTTGTGGTTAGTGCAAAACAAAAACACAATTGACACATTCGATGTTTCCTCTTTGCAATATTTGGCCAAAGTCAAGGCTAAAATGAAAAGGGAATGGTGTTGTTAAAAACGTTGGTGCGTGCGAATTTTGAAGAGTGGGAGCTATTAAAATGTTTAGAGTAGTACTCACTTACTTTTTATTTTAGTAAGGAGTACCTTACTTTCTGTGGGCACTGCATATCAGCATAAAAAGTTAAATTGTTGAGGAGGAATATAATATTTAACACGGATGCTGTGAAGTGTGGTATTTTAATGAAAAGTGCTAATATTTTTTTTTAATAAAAATCTGCAGTTGCAAGCGAAGCGGACACCCAAACATTGTCGTGGTTGAGTTTTTACGAGAACTTGAAAAGGAATTCTAGTCCCTACTCTACCGGTGTCACTGTCGATCCCGACGTGGAAGGGGAATTTGATTCCGCTTCGCAAGATTTAAATGTGAGTTTTTATGACTGCGTATAGGTATACATAATATACTTTATTATGTTACATTCTACTGGGGTTTTAACCATATTGACAGTAAATGTAAATATTGGTTTACTATGACGTACAACATTTTAAAACACTCATTCATGGTAGCCCAGATTAGATCTATATACGTATAAAATAGTATACAAAGCCCTGAAGGATAACTCGTTTTTAGCGTGCGTGAATTGTATAGTAAATTAAATAAATATGTACTAGTAATGATCATTGCATTAGGGCGACGTTTTTTGCCCCCACGTATATCTATGTATAGTTGTATAGTGCTTGTAAAGTATTCATTCTGTAAGAATATTCCATCACTAGTAGCAGGTGTAATACATTTTATTGCAAAAATATCTTGAGCTGAAAAAAATTTGTTCTTACGGCAGATTCATTAAAGTTACTGAAATATTATGCATTTTGCAAAAGTAATGTGTTTTTATGATGGCAGCAGTCAAGGAAAGGGACTATAAACTACATAATATAAGCAACCAACCCGACTACCCGACCGATACGTGAAATTAAATTAATTATTTAATAAAATTATAAAAAATGGTGGAAATGAAACGTACAATGTAAGTATACATATGTAACGTATGATGTACCTATGCATACTTTATAGCTATTGCTATTACATACATAAACAAATAATAATTCCCTTTTCTCTTACGGGACCGGGACCACTCGTATGTACAGATATAGTAATACATATTTTTATTATTTATGTTGTGTAATAATACACATTATTATTTCCGTCAAAACAACCGGCGGGTTGCGGGGCGGGTTCCTATCTTCCTTCTTATTTTTGAGCAATAAGAAATCTTGAAGCGGAGATCTTTTTGTCTTTGTCTACCTTGAAATTTTTTATACCGCAAAGTGTTATTGCATATAAAATAACAAAATTCTTAAAATAACATAAAAGTAAAATTTTTGTAAGCTCCACAAAATTGCTACACAAGAAAAGATTGCGAACGTTTGCGGCTTAAAATTACTAATTACTATACCTGACCTGACACCTGAATATTATTAAAGGAATCTTTTGAGAAGAAGTCAAAGAATAAAGTTACAATTTCAATCACAGATTGCAACTACCCAAATGTGGAATTATGTTCGAGAAATAAATGAAATGGTGAATGAAATTATACATATATTATGACAGCCGTTTCTGCACGGATTCCAAAATAATTGCACTTAAATAAGTAAAATATACGACGCTGCCATGAAACAACCACGAGATATTCTTTTATGAATTCGATGTGGAGCCAAGTAGGGAAAGAACGAAATGGAACAGAATTCACTATGTCGGGGTGAAAATGTAGACGCCTGAAAACTTCAAAAAAATGAACTGCTTAAATTGTACTTCGCAAATGTGTAAAATGCGCCGTAGGAGTAAAAGCGAAAAAAGAAAACGTAGACGCAGAGGAAGAAACGAGAGGTCGAGTGTGAGTGTCTTTTTTGCATTGTGAAATTTTGTCGTTTTTAATGTGTCTACATGTACGTTAGTAGGTAGGTGTTTTGTATGAAGAAAGGTTCTGCAGTTGTACACGCATTTTCTCAGAGGTCATAAGGAGGTAGTGAAAAATTTGTGCGCTGTTATATTAAACGTATGATGAACTGCGTCGAGGGAATGGAAATTCTATTGCTAGGTTGATTTCCATGCGTCAAATGTGTATAGGGTGACGATAAAAAAATATAATTGGTACAAAAAAATGTTTGAATGATTACTTTCCCTATATCCGGGTACTGGTTCTAGGGTAAATCTACTAAATGTAAATTTTAAAATGAAAACTATGGATGTCAACCATGAATCATGTGCTTATATTATTTCTTTTCTACTGTATTTGTCATTGACTAGAGTGACGTTGACGCAGAAGAAGATGAGGACGACGAAGTAGTTGGAGTGGAAAGAGAATCTATGGCCAGAGGTATGACTACTCTTAGAGGACGAGACACAATAATAAAATGCGTACTGGACTCCAAGCAAGATCAGTTCGTGGATCTTGTGGGCTACAAAGTATTAATTGCCACGTGGAATGTCAACGGTCAGAGTCCAGGAAGCATTTGTTTGTCAGATTGGTTGGCTAGGACGCCAGAACCCCCCGACTTTTACGCTATCGCCTTTCAAGAACTCGATTTAAGCAAAGAGGCTTTTCTGTTTAATGAGACACCCAAAGAAGCGGAATGGGTGTAAGTTTTTGTTGAATCATTAATTCTACATGCATTGTGCAGTATGCTGTTTTCGTAATACTATGTCGGTTTAGATAAGATCCACACAGTACATTACGAATTTTACACGTGTGTTAACCTGTTACAGAACCAGAGTTCGAGAAGGTTTGCATAAGGGTGCTACGTACAAGAGGGTTAAGCTAGTCAGACTGGTGGGGATGATGCTCATTGTATACGCCAAGGAGCATTTACACAAGCTACTCAAACAAGTTCACTCCGAATCTGTGGGAACAGGCATTCTGGGCAAAATGGTAAATGTCATTTTAAGAATTGCAAATGTATCATCTACCATCATCAACCAAATGGTATATGTAGGTGCTGAGAAATACGTTCCAATGTGGCCGATATATATAATATACATACTATAAATAAAAAATACGCCACGGCTTACAGACACCCACAATACCTTGTTTTGTTTAATTAAGATGATGCTGATGTTTGTGCGCTTACGTATAATATTTGTATCAGGGCAATAAGGGAGGTGTAGCTGTCCGCTTTGAGATGGAAGAAACCTCCATATGCTTCGTGAACTGCCATTTGGCAGCCCACGTAGAAGAATTTCAGAGGCGTAATCAAGATTTTCATCAAATTAATACTCGGCTGTGTTTTATGTTACCCCAAGGAATTAAATATATTAAGGATCATGAGTAAGTATAAACACATATATATACATATATGTGTATATAAATTACGTAATACAATACACATTATGGCATTATAGTGCAAATAGGTACTTATTAGCATACCGTAATCACAGATGTTAATAATATTGTGTGCTCGTTCCTTTCTACAGTCAAATATTTTGGTTTGGGGATATGAACTACCGAATAAATCCTCAATTTATGGACCCAGTAGAAGCTAAGAAATTAATTCTGCAAGAAAAATACCAAAAGGTCTTGGATAAAGACCAACTTAAGGATCAAATGAAAGAAGGAAACGTTTTTGTTAATTTTCAAGAAGGACCGATCACATTTAAACCTACGTACAAGTATGACCCTGGAACAGATAATTGGGATACCAGTGAAAAGAATCGATCACCAGCATGGTGCGATCGAATCTTGTGGAGAGGAAAGAATTTGAATCAAGTGGATTATACTTCTTTAAATGGTTACACACTTAGCGACCATAAACCAGTCACGTCTTTATTTATTTCTAATGTAAGCTGTAACAAGTATTGTAAATTGCCGATTAAATTTCCCGTAAAACTCGAATTTTATAATGTTTATATATCTGTATTTCTTTGTCTTCGCAGGTAAAAGTGATCAATCCGACCAAATACCGTAGGGTGTACGAAGAAGCGTTAAAGAAAATGGATAAATTAGAGAACGAATTTTTACCTCAAGTAACAGTAGACATACCTGGTGCAGCAATGGCACCACACTCCAATAGAAATGAAATCCATTTCGGGCAAATTAGGTTTATGGAACCTATTAGAAAGACTTTTACAGTTGCCAATACTGGTCAGGTAAGTTACTGACGACAATAAATACCTGAGTTATAAAAGCTATAATGTACATACATATTTTATTACTGGAAACTAGTTAGTTTCTAGCGTGTGGCCGGGGCTCCCTCGCATTCGAAGTTCTAGTAATAATAATAATTGCCGTTTTATGCAGGTTCCTGTTCGCATGGAATTTATTAAAAAACTTGACGACACATACATTTGCAAGACCTGGCTAAGGATTGATCCATGTTCAGCATTCATACAGCCAGGTAACTACAACAAAGCTTGACATGTGTTATAATTGTAATTACAACTGCTCCCCAGTAGTGCATGCATAATACATGCAAATACAAATATTCAATGTGCAGTAGAATTTTTAAATGCTGTGTGACGTGGCAAATATGATATTTTTATAATAGTTGTGATTTTGACATTAATCCTGAATAGGAGAAACATGCGAGATTGAGCTACAAGTTCTTGTTGACAAGAAGAGTGCCGGAAATTTAAACATTGGAAAAGACAATCTGTATGACATTTTAGTGTTGCACTTGGAAAATGGAAAAGATATATTTGTAAGCGTCATTGGGGAGTATGAGCGTTCTGTTTTTGGATGCTCCATATCAGCACTGGTGAACATGGTTGATCCTCTTTCCACCCTCTCACCAGGAAAACTCATTGAATTGGTGACTATTTTATGTTGGCTTATTATAGCTACAAAAATGCTATAGGAATTACATTTTTGTATTACAGGTAGTTCTTATGCGTAATAATAATAATTAACTTGAAATGTATAGGAAAAGGGACAGTTGCCAATGGGGGTATACGACATTCCGAAAGAATTATGGTTTTTGGTGGACCGCTTGTGGCGCATGGGAATGCAAAAAGAGTCTCTCTTCACTCAAGCTGGTATCAATGAAGAAGTAATGAGGATCCGGGATTGGCTAAATGTTATACCAAATAGTCCCATACGTGAGTGCTGTTTTGGCTTCATGCGTTTTTTAATTTTTAACTATGTGTGATTTGTGAATGTATGTGTAAATGTGTTTAGTACACAAGTATGTACATTCACAATTTACACATTAAATTCATTATTTATGGTTGTGAAAATGGATTTTTTTTTCAGCTGGAAGTGTGGATTCAATTGCAGAAGCACTTTTCATTCTTATGGAATCATTTCCGGAACCAGTAATTCCTTTCAACCTTCAGTCGAAATGTTATGAGGCTGCTTCCAGTTACAGGGACTGCAAGCAGGTAAACTTAGCGAATGACGCCTTTAATGAAGCACTAATTCAATTTTTTTAACGCTTTCGAAAATGTCTCACTTCACATGCACTGAAATACGTACAGACACTGACCTTTTGAAACATTATCCCTTGTTCCTTGTTGTTACTATGTACCTGCGTATTACATTTATATTATATTAAAAAATATAACCATGCACATATGTATATGTACATACCTTACTTTACCTACTTAACGTATTTTAATTTTCGCACAATACCTCACGTAATGATTGGGTATGATACCGTTATAACAAACGTTATAGATATCGGTATATTATAAATATAATAATTATGTACCTACCTAAAATAATATGCCACCTAAATGTTCATATAGATCTTGAAATTGCTCCCTGCGGCCCACCGTAACGTGTTCGTATACATGTGCTCTTTCCTAAGAGAATTATTAGCTAATTCGGAGAAAAATGGTCTTGAACCAAAGTTACTTGGTGAGTTACTAAATTAATTTGCACCTAATTTGGGATGTCAAAAGGCCTGGTGTAATGAATATTATGAATATTTTTTTGATTTCCTTTTCTAAATCGTCATCTTTATGTAGCCTTACTCTTTGGTCGGATTATGTTGCGAGATCAAAACTGGAATACTAAGTCTAACCAGAAGGTGGACAAAGACAGATCCACGTTTATCTATCAATTCCTTGTCAACGAAGATTACGGGGAAGATTTGTGACATCAACTGCAACTTAGACATAGTTTCGAACTTGGAGCTCACCTTATTTTCACTCAGTAATAGCACATTACATTTGTATAACAAACGAAATCATAATTTTTTTAGACTTTTTTTTTCTTCATCGGACTCACGTAAAAAAATAAATCGATATGCATATTATATTTATTTTTCTGCATTTTCACGTACTCCTTCTTAAAGATTCTGTTTGTAATAATCTATAGTAATGTATTTAGTTCAGAATGTAATTCTGTTTGTAGTAAGTTCTCACCTTTTTTTCATAATCCATAATTTCAGGTAGTCAATTAATGACACCACACGTAAGCATTTGTTTTTTGATCAGCTCTATTTTCGTAGAACAATTATCAAAAGAAAATCAAATGTATGAATTTGTGTGTACATAAGCGTTATAGTTATGTGTATGTGTAAAATATGACATGAAATACATGTCCTTTAAAAGTTTGTACACACACATATATATGTATATATTCTAGATTAAATGATACAGTGAACCTATAAATTTGTATAAGTATTATAAGTAGGTACCTACTACCTACATAAGTAGAGAAGCCCGGTAAGTCTCAATTTCCATTTTCTAAAAAGCGAAGTAAGTCGTATTGTTTTTAGTGGCTATTTATACTGCATTGCAATCTATTGTAAAATTGCAATATTCACTTCATCGATTTCGTTTTTTGTACGCAAATACATGCATAGGAATATGGGATGCATCGAAGCATGTGTTTTACGATACGTTTTGAGTGAGTCACGTATTTTTAGTAAATCACATGTAGGTATATTGTATGTATATTATATGTATATTATATGTATATGTAATAGTATTAAATCACTACTAATATTAATAATGTATACTGTATGTTATATACCAATTGTTAAATACCATATAATTACTTGCTATGAAACAAATGTTTGCGGCAAGTGACTGACATTGCGGCGTGGTTAAGACGTGGTTAAGTATGTATGCGACATTGACCAAAAAATATGACTCATCATTCTTCGTAATATTACATATTTAACGAATAGCTAGCGAGTAAAAAATGTAGTAACGATAAATAATAGTAGTCTATAGCGAGGTGAAAGCCGGTGTATGGATGCACAGTATTGTTTTAATATTTTCTGGAAGCGTGGGAATTCGTAAGAAATAGCCTCACATAACTGCATTGAATGCAGATTTTTATTTTGTCTGTCGATATTTACAGTTTATAGTGTACATATGCATACATGTTATCTTCAAGAAAAGATGCATACCTACTTAGGTATGTTAATATTATATATATAGGTTCTGGGTACACAGCTCTAAAATGGGGCTGAGTATCAATAGCAGTAAATGTGTGCGCCATCAATAATGTTCAAGGATCCATGAAAAGTGTAACAATAATAATTGTTTACGACACTCATCACAGTAAAAAAAAACGTAACGACAGAATTCGAAGTATCACAACGAGCGGCTAATTCTGTTCTAATGAAATAGTCAAACTGTATTGTCAATTGTCAAAAAGAAAAATTGCATAATAAAACATCCGGTACATCGATGGCGCATTGCAGGATTTATTGTAAAGTACTAGTGTAGATAATATTGAATATTATATTATAAATATAAATAATTAAATAGTAAATAATGCATTGGTTTGAAAACGTTCACAGAAGGATTAATGCAAATCGTAATCTTTAGACAAAGTTCATGTTTTTTAACAAGATTTTTTCACACGTTTCTGTCGTATCACGAATATCGGTATGATTACGAATCTCGATCTTTAGAGGAGGAAACGCAGAGGATTGAGGATATGTTTTCCATAAAAATAAAATGTTAACAGATTTAAAACATTGTGTTTTCGTTCATACTCTGTTTAGGTACAGACTGATTCACGTCCCAATGCTCGACAATGAGTCCATTCTCCAGGCGAAAAATATCCACAACGGCTTGAACCTCCAACCCTTCGACAGATCTCCAGTGCACCCAAACCAAATCCCCGTCTGCAGCCACCCTACGAACATCCAGGGACTCCTTGGGTGCATCCTTGAACCAGTTGCCGGCAGCCTTCCTAAATTCCGCCTTCCCATCCCCCACTGTGGGGTTGTGCTGGACGTAGCGGGTACCAATGTACCTATCAATTGCCCCCACGTCTTTGTCTCCGAAGCATTGCTGCAAAAATTGGAGAACGATTTTCTTATTCCTTTCCTCTATTTCCTCTTCCCTCTTTTTAGGGCAAAGATCTTCGGATCGGAGGATAATCACGGGATACGGTTGGTAGGCTGATTGGTAGATTGGTTGGTTGGGGAAATTATAACTGAAACTATGTTGGTATCCAATCTGTTGAGGCACAGTAGCCGCCACCCTGGTTGGTGCCGGTCGGGTATGTGTCTGCCACCTGGGGACACTTGGGACGCCGTCCACTGAGCGGGGAGGAATTGGGTTGGAACAACAATTTCCTGTTTTGGGAATGTAGAGAATCACAAGAATTTAATTCCAATCTAATCATGTTTAGGATTACCAGAGGAAATAAGCCGCGCGGTGAATTACTTTGCGAATGTAGACGTAGCTTTTCTACAAAAAAATAATTTTAGAACCTTCAATGAAAGTGAAGAAACAGCCAAGAAGAAATATAATTC
>JAQGBT010003088.1:0-20994 GCA_034698585.1 Disparrhopalites patrizii | reverse complement strand
AATGAAATAAAGTAAATTTAATTGAATTAAAAATAAAATAAAATAAAATAAAGTAAATTTAATTAAAGTAAAAAAATAAATAAAATAAAATAAAATAATGTAAATCTAATTAAAGTAAAAAATAAAATAAAATAAAGTAAATTTAATTGAAGTAAAAAATATAATAAAATAAAGTCAATTTAATTAAAGTAAAAAATAAAATAATATAATATAGCAATTGAATAAACGTAAAACTTCTAAAAATTGCTAATAATAAATTGTTACTAAAAATTATTTGTTATATAAAAAAATTGTTGTAAGGTTTACAAAAAATGTACACCATATTCATATGAAGGGCTGAAAAATGGGATTGTTGCAGAGAAAATGCTGTTATAGAGAGAGTCCAGTGTGTGCTATATTCAAGGTTTAGCGTAGAAAAAAAGTTAGGAAGCAAAATATTTAGGAAACCAATTAGAATTCAGAATTTCAGCGTATTTCAATAGCAATTTTCAGTTTCAGCCATAGAGACAATTGATTCTGGACAAATGTTAAAATCAGAACAGGGAGCACTTCTAAGGCCACTCGATCTAAGGCTAGACAATTCCGATGTAAAAACTAAGCTTGGTATGGAAATAAATATTGGTAAGAATTCAAATTGAACCGATGAGAAATTGTATTGAGGATAAACCAGCGTTGATGTGCTTCTAAGGGTTGTAATTGCTTTTAAAGAATGTAACATTTAAGCGTAAAAGATTTTTAATTATTTCTGCTTTTCCCAGTAAAGTCCTCCGCTCGTCCGAAGTCATCCCAGCCTACGGCCACCTCAAATTCCTCCTGGTCTTCCTCAAATTCACAAATCTCCTCTGTCGCTGGGTGCTCTTCCTGGGCCGAGCCGTGTGTACGTTGATAGCGTTGTGTAGCGCATATTTCGGGATCCGGATGTTCCATCGTCACCCAATCTTCGCCGCCCTCTTCCTGTACACGGGATTCCTGGCCATGAGCATGTATTTGCTGGTCTACGGCAACGCCTTCAAGGTGCCGGGAGTCATCCGATCGGCCAAATTCCGATTGCGCCAAGCCTTATCCAGGCACCGCGCCAGCCTCACCGCCCTTCGTATCAATGTGAATGCCCTGCAAATGGAAGTGCGCGCCATGCCAGACGTCGGGATAGTCAACGGGAATTTTCACGTCTTTAACCGCATCGGCGCTCCCATGTTCATTCATATTGTCCTGTTCAATCTCGTACGACTATTGGCTGCATTTTAAAGGGTTTGTGTATGTAATGTTGAAATTAAGCGCCATAAAAATATCTGAAAATTTTCGTTCAACGTGCCTACAAAATTCCTTGAATGTGATTTGCTCAAATAATTTTTATTATCGTAATATGTAACAAAATTGGTACTTGCGCTAATATTTACACTGTGTAGTGGTTTTATTCATTCTTAGGTGATGGGAAAAAAATTATATACTAATTATAGACAAAGGTAAATATTTATTTGTTTGTAGGATATATTTTGAATGCTATTATATAATATCCTGTCCACCGAGACTTACCAACTGCATTTAGATTAAGAACAAAATTTATTGCTCTTATATGGTGAAATTTACTAGTGACATCGCTATTAATACAAAACATCGACTTGCGTAATTTTCTCTATGGGCAAAGGTAAAATGGCATATGGCGAATTACGTTTTCACTTCAATGAGCAACACCATTTCTTATTGTTAGTACAGGTAATTCGTAGCGAGAAAAATCGACAGGAAAAATCGGGTGGTCAGTTTTCCTATCAGCCAGCTTGAGTTAGTCGTTTCGAAGGGGACGATTTATAACGATATTCCACCTGTATAATTTTCTAGAATGTCAAACATGATCAAAAATGATAGTTTTGTCGCAAGGGAAAACTTCAGAGAGAACATTTGGCGTTAGCGTAAAGGAAACGTGTAATTAATATTTTCCGTTAATTATCGTGCATAGCTACGAGAAAATTTCTTCTATCAATAAAACTCGACTTGGCGAAAAATACGCGGAGAGGAAATTTGGGATCGATAATAATACTGTTAATTTCTGATCCCAACACCCGATACTAAATAGTCTCCGAGTAAATCGTAAGCGTCCTTTGTGTGTGAACGTGAGGCATAAATGGGATTCTATTTGTTATGACCATTAAAAAAGGAAAATTTGCAAATATATATCTGTATGGAAATTTTGGTGGTAGAAGGAAATTTAAGTGTATCATTAAAACGTTGGAATTGTACCGTGATATAATGAAAAGAGGGAGAGATTGCTATTTGTCATTCTATCACTTCCTCTTCCGCTGTCACATTTTCCCTTTCCATATCACCAGTGACAAAGGCTACGAGGTGGAACGTTCAATTTATTCACGATTCATCAGTCGCTGCTGTTTTTGTGAGCAAATTGTATGGCTTGGCTTCCTGTGGATATCCCTATTTCGTAGGGTTTCCACGTGGGAGAATAAAGGGGCGGTCTTGGCGGAGAACGTCCTACTTTGCCTCTTCCTTATTGGCTCCTGCGTCTCAGTAATGATGAGCCAACAATTGATGTACGCCGAGCCGAGTTTGACGTTGATATTTTTCACCATGCTTTTTCTCTCCGGGGATGAGATAGGTGACTTTCTTGGGCTTTGAATATATTAATTTTGCACTTGTACAAATTTGTTTCTGCGCTTCCACACATTTTATAATTGTCTGCACAACCTTTGTAATGGTGGTTGTTAGTACATATTGTTGAATTGTTTGTACATTTTTTTGAAATGTTTCTGCTGCTTTTGTACTTGTATTAACAAATATTGAAAGATCTAGCGCGTTTATTCAAAATGTTTGTATCATTAGTCGACCCTCTCTATAACGGTCCCCTTTATAACATACAGTATACAGTACAGTATTTACTAGTTATACAGTACATAGTCTTGTTATAGCAGCAGCAAAAAATGCTACCCTCAAAAACTTTCTCCAATTGTTGACATAAAAATGTATGTTCTCTATAAAAGTTTTCTGCTAAAACAAGGAAATTTGATGCTTTATAGGGTGCTGTTATAGCGCGAGTCGCCTGTACGTGCACAAATTTTGCGATTGTGTGCACAAATTTTGTAATTTTCTGCACAAATTTCGTGATTGTGTGCACAAATTCTTTGATGGCCTGCACAAATTCTGTGATGGTCTGAAGACATTTTGCACATTTTGCAAAGAATGCAAAGAAATTTTGCACATTTTGCAAAGAATGCAAAGAATCTTTGCAAATTTTGTATTTAGCCAGCTACATACAAATGTACATGCGCAAATTATGTATGTAACTGTTCAAATTTTGTATTTTCCTGTGCACATTTTGTATTTAGCTGTGCAAATTTTATATTTTCCTGTACAAATTATGTATTTTTCTTTGCAAATTTTATATTTGCCTGCAAAAATTCATAATTCCTTGCACACATTTTGCAGTTCCTTGTACAAATTTTCAAATGGCTTGTAAGCACATTTGGGATTTACACACACATTTCTGAAGTACAATTTTTATACTATTTTGCTTTTTGGTGAATTGGTTGCAAATGCTTGCGTGTCAGGTGAAATTATTATATAAGTTTGGGCCTTCTTTGCTTCAAATTTAGTGCAATTTCTGGTAGTTTTCTAAAATATTATTTTTAGATATTTTCAAACTTTTGGAATTTAGAAAGATATCAAGTTTGAAGGTTTGAGTCAAAACGCAACATTTAGACCTTCCTTTGCAAATTTCAGGTTTATAAGCAAATTTTTAACGTTTGTAAACACACATTAAAATTTTGTTGTAATTCCATGTACAGTTTATTGTGTGCACATTCCAGAACAAATTTCGCTTTTATTATTACAACGTCTATACATACACGCTTAGGCACGCATTTGAGACTTAACGGAAATATTGAAAATATATGGTTTCAAATATATTTCTAAATTTAACAACTTTGAGCACTTATTACTTTGATAAATTTGAGCGTAGAGAAATCGCCACGTGGAAACGTAGAAGCCCCAATAGCTTCCAGGCTATCCGGAACTGGATCCTCAGTGTCATGCCCTGTACCCTTTTCCGCTTCGTACTCGTCTACGTCGGCTTGTTTTTCTTCAAGCCCAAGCTCACGTTCTACCTGCACGGGATGGTCCCGTGGAAATGCGACTCAACTGGTATTCTATTATAAGTAATTGCAGCAATTTTAGAAACGTAATAACAAAATTGGTATTTGTGATGGTATTTATATATACACTGTATGATGGGTTTAATCATTATTAGGTGGTGCGAAAAATTTATATACTAATCCTATACACAAAGTTAAATATTCATTTGTGTAAGATATGTCGTGAGTGCCATTAATATATTCATTATTTAATTCATTATTTCGGCGTTTAAGAATAACTGCCGACCGCAGCTCCACTTTCCCTTTATAGCAAAACATACCAGGTGCATTGCCTCTCCACAGCAATAATGACGAACTGCTGTGTTACCAATTCAAGAAATGTATTATGTATATAATTACATTTAATCCCTCCCTAATTCTATCCCTATTTCCAATACTGACCATTTGCAATTTATATTCATAGCAAAACCAACCAACTGCATTTCACTTAACATCAAAATGGATTGCTCTTATTTTGGAGAAATTCACTGGTCACATCGCTCTTCATACCAAAAATCGACTTGCTGAATTTTCCTAATTGGCAAAGCTAAACCTTGCGAGTGGCCAGTTACATTTTTGCTTAATTGAGAAATAGAAGCAACACTATTTCTTACAACTCTGAGTAAATCGGACCGGAAAAAAGCTACGAGAAAAATCGAAAGGTCAGTTTGGATGCTATTAGCTAGCTTGAGTTAGTCGATTCCGAAAGGACCATGTAGCTATAACTATATTCCACCTGTATAATTTTCGGGAATGTGAAACACATCATTAAACACATTCGTAAGCACAGAATTAAACACGATATTTCTGTTGCAAGTGGAAATTTCGGAGAAAATAATTGGCGCTTGCATAAGGAGAACCTGAATTTAATGTTAAGCTTTAAGGATCGTATATACCTACGCAGTTTTTTCCGCCATAAAAATCGACTTATTGGGCGACAAAAATGTAATGGACGGAGAAATTTGAAATCGATAATGCTATTAATTGTTGATGCTGTTACTCAATAGCGTCTGTGTGAAACGCAAGTGTCCTTTGTGTGTGAACTTGAGTCGTAAATGGGATCTTGTGCAGTATGTAAAAATAGAAAAATTTGTAAATAAATGTGTGTATGGCTATTGGTGCTAGAAGGAAATTTAAGTGTGTCATAAAAACGCTGGAATTGACAATTGTCTGGGAAATAATGAAAAGAGGGAAAAATTGCTATCTGTCGTTCTATCACTTCCTCTTCCGCTGCCACATTTTCCCTTTCCATATCACCAGTGGCAGAGGTTACGAGGTGGAACGGTCACCATATAAGATATTTATTAGTCGGAGTTGTTTTTATGAGCAAATTGCACGGTTTTCCTACCTGTGTATGTCCCTACTTCGAAGAGTTTCCACCTGGGAGAATAAAGGGTTGGTCCTGGCGGAGAACGTCCTACTTTGCCTCTTCCTGATTGGCTCCTTCCTCTCAACCATTATGAGCCAACAACTGATGTACGCCGAGCCGAGCATGACGTTGAGATTTTTCACTATGCTTTTTCTGTCCGGGGATGAGATAGGTGACTCTTTTCGTCCTTCCTTGCGCTTTAAATATTTTAATTTTGGACACACTTTTTAATGGGGTCCACACATTTTGTAATTGGTTGTACAAATTTTGCAGTTAGTTTCACGAATTATATGTTCATTGCACGTACACATTTTGTAATCGCTTGCACAAATTTAGCCATTGTGGTTGTTGGTACATATTTTGAATTGTTTCTACAAATTTTGTAATCGCTTGTACAGATTGGAAAATTGTTTGTACATACGTTTTAATTGCTTGTACAAATTTTGTAATTGCTTGTACACATTTTGTAATTGCTTGTACAAATTTTGTAATTGCTTGTACAAATTTTGTAATTGCTTGTACAAATTTTGTAATTGCTTGTACAAATTTTGTAATTGCTTGTACACATTTTGTAATTGCTTTACAAATTTTGTAATTGCTTTACAAATTTTGTAATTGCTTTACAAATTTTGTAATTGCTTTACAAATTTTGTAATTGCTTTACAAATTTTGTAATTGCTTGTACAAATTTTGTAATTACTTGTACAAATTTTGTAATTTACTGCACCTATTTTGTACCTGCCTTCACAAATTTTGCCGTTCATTGTACAGTGTAATTTTTCTATAACAACACTGAAGGGAGAACAAAATTTATTGCAATTGGGAAATGTTGTTATATGTAACATTTAATATGTACTTTACTTGTACGAAGGACTGAAGAAACAATGTTGTTATACAGAAATGCTGTTATAAAGAAACTAGTTATAGAGAGATTCCACCAAAATGTTTGAAAATCTTGGTAAAAAATTGGGATTTAAATAGAGCTTTCTGACTTGATGTATCACGGTGGCCCGTGAGTACAATTTGTGCTTTATTTTACGTTTTCGTCAATAGCTTACAAATGCAGTGGAGTCTCTCCATAACAGCATCCGGGTGAACCCAAAATTTTGCTGTTATAAAAGGAATGCTGTTTTACAGAACACAATTATTATGTATTCTATGTACAAGGTGCGAATCTCATGACGTTGTGGAGCACATGCTGTTATAAAGGGTGCTGTTATGGAGAGACTCCACTGTGTGTGGATGTCGAGTAAAATTTTGTAGAAGCACCACATTTAGACTGTTCTATGCAAATTCCAGGTTTATAAGCAAATTTTCAACGTATTGAACCCACATTAAAAATCTTGGTATCACTCCAGATGTATACATAAATGTATACACATTCCAGGACCAATTTTGCTCGTATTATTACGTTTACATACATATTTTAGACATGTTTACGCATTAAAAAAATATATAGTTAAACGTATATGCATGTACCTATAATTTAGAACAGTTATTACTTGGATAAATTTGAGCGTACAGAGAGCGCCACCTGGAAACGTAGAAGCCCCAATAGCTTATTCGGAGCTGTCCAGAACTGGATCCTCAGCGTCATGCCCTGCACCCTTTGCCCTTTCCTGCTCGTCTACATCGGCTTGTTCTTCTTCAAGCCCAAGCTCCCTTTCTACCTGTACGGGATGGTCCCGTGGAAATGCGGCCTGGGTGGACTTCTACTATTCTGCGTATTCGAGGCCTTGAATGTGTTCATGGTAATAAGTGTCATCACATTCACCATCCACCTCTTTCTCCTCCTGTTCCAGAAGATTGGCAAGGAATTGCAGAAGTTGCCCAAAAAGTATGTTAAATCCAGTGCAAACTGGAGCCATAAAAGCTATAGACCACCAAAAATGACCACCTCCATTTCATATCAATGCAAAAAAAGAACAAATTCCAACTTTCTACAAACGTAGCGCCTTCGCCATCGTACAATGCAAAAAGGCAAAATTTTATATTCAGTGCTGTCCAATTTTTATTTCTATTTCCATGGCAAAAATGGCAAATTTTGGTTTGGCATTTTTTACCACTTTTACTGCACAGGGATAGTCATGCGGCGTTGGCGCAAATTTACAACGCATTCAAAGGAACTTTGAAAATGGGAGGATTTGTCAACTTTAGTTTTAAGACACGAAATTATTCTGTTTCCAGAAATGAATTGCGCATCGCCGAGATTCTCTCCACCTACCGCCGCCTCAAGCGCCTCGTGATCCTCCTCCACTTCGCCAATCTCCTCGGCTCCTGGCTCTTCTTCGTCGCCAAAGTTGTCTGCATGTCTTTTGCGATAGCTGGAAGCTTTTTCGCGATAAGAACGTTTAAGGACGAGCCCTTCTTCGCTAGCGTCTTTATTTACACGGGAGCAATCGTTGTGGCGGTGTACGTCGTGGTTTTAGGCCACGCCTTTTGCGTTCTTGGAGCTGTGAAGGACGTCAAAAGGGTACTTAGACAGGCTTTGCTCCTCAAGCGCGCCCCCTTGCGGGCGCTCCACCTGCAGGTGAACGCCCTTTTAATGGGAGTCGGAGCCGTCCCAAATGTCGGGGTGCGCTGTGGGGCTTTCCACATCTATAATCGCATGGCAGTCCCTGCCTTCATTCATTTCGTCCTCTTCAACCTTGTCCGTTTGTTGGCTGTGTTCTAGTAAACATATTTATAGTGGATATTCTCTATAACAACATGCAGGGGAAGGACGAATAATGTTGCTAGAGAAATTTTGTCATAGAACACGAATAATTTTGGGACAAAGTGACACTAAGGTACAAAAATCCCATTTTAAATAGGTACAATGAGGTCTTTCTATAACAAATCTCTTTATAACAACATTTCTCTATAACAACATTATTTTTTCCGCACTTCGCGTATGTAAAGTACGTATTTTATTTTCTATGTAACAACTTTTCCCACAGTATCAATATTTTTCGTCATTCTCTTCAGTGTTGTTATGTACCTATACCTATATAGAAAGACTCCACTGTATGTATTCGCATGCGTTTTAATGCAAATTACGGAATTCCATTTGAAACTCAATGATTTGGCTCCAGCGTGGTGTTTAGTTTCACAATTTTGCCCGCTCAAAAAATGAACGTTGTTAAAGGGAACTTCTAAAACGTGAATTCTATTGTGAACGGCCGGGGGAAAATATATTGTTATTGTTAAAGATAAATGTTTATATAGAAGCATTGGTATATAGAACGAGTTCATAATGCATAAATTCTACGAGGGAACAACAAAACTTGATAGAAGGAATTTTTGTTTAAAGAGACGCTTGTTATAGAGAGACTCCACTGCATAGTGAATTATACTTTCTAGAATTCTTTCTGGGAACACGCTGATGTCACAATCCAGAGGGAAAAACGGGGAAGTGGATGTGGAAATTTTGTTTATTATTTGTCTTCAAAAAACCACAAGCCACAAGCTGGACACTTGCTCTTCTCCGCTCTGGAATATCCAGTTCTATTTTTTCCGATGTCCTAATTATCCATTTAAGTCACGATTTCTTTCTAAAACATTCTCCAATTGCTTGATTGGCCCCGTCGCTTTCCAAAGGCTTTGCTCTCGCGTGCTATTATAAGGATCCTAAATTCAAAGGAGGCCAAATGAGGGCTTTAATTTGGCGCTTGGTTATCCTGGCAATGGTCACCACCGAATTTCGGTGGGTTCGGGGAAGACATTTGAAGCCGGGAAGTGACGACGACTTCTACATGGACGTGAACAAATTGGACGAGGAGGAGGATCAGGGGAAGACGATGTCCGTGCACGAGATCAGGGAGATCAGTACGAAATTTTCTAATATGAAATCCATCGATCGCAATGCTGGGAAGGAAGCCCCGGAGGGGAAAAAGGGATGTCCGGAGACAGGCGAGGATGAGAATATTCTTGGGAAGAATTGCGAAGGAGGAATCGGCATTTCTTCTGACGCTCCCGGGACATCTACGGAGGTTTCACCCACGACGGAAAGGACATCTACTGTCCCCATAACAATTGCACCACCTGTAAATGTGTCCAGGTCGGAGATTCCCGGTGGTAGTGGGCCTGAGGACAAAAAACCGGATCTTTCCGGAGGAACAAGAACGACGTCCACTGCAATTCCAGCAACGGTGAGGAAAATCAAGACCAGAAGACCTGGAAGGGGTTGAGGACATTTTGGGTGGAATTGCTGCACCCGGAGCAAAGATTTATGGAGCAATTATTTACTGATAAATTAAACTTTTATCACACCACTTGTTTAATGGCGTATTAACTAACTAATGATAAGTGTATTGAATTGGGTAAAATTAATAAACTGAAATAATAAACCGAAATAATAAACCGAAATAATAAACTGAATCACTAAATTTAACTTTATTTTGACTTTTGACTTAAATTTAACTGATTTTGACTTCATTATAAAAGGTGCACTAGTCTTCTTTTACGCCTAAATTGTGCATTTAATTTTTTTTTAAATACAGTGGAGTTTCTCTATAACAACTCTGAAGGGAAGAGGAAAACATAATGTTGTTATATAGAGACTTGCTGTAGAGAGACTAACACTGAATTTTGCTAGTTACGTTTTTCTTGATTCACAATTCTTAAGAATAAAACCAGATCCTTGAAATTTGTTCGCCACTGGAAGAATTGACAAAGACGGCTTTGTTGAGATTTTCAATCTTTGCCTGGAAAAATCGTAACAGTTGGTAAATTCTGGAAGGATCAGGATAATTATTATTTTTTGCTAGATTCGGACTATAGAAAATGTTAGACATTTTTTTTGATATGCCTAAATAGATTCCTAAATGGTGATGTTATGAATCGTGTGCCACGTTGCCCCAAAATTGTGAAATGTTTGCTATAATTTCTATGCTAACTCTGATCGTCGTAACCAAATTGCTGTTGTACCAGGCAAAATGTTCGTTCCGGCGGATGCTGTTATAGCGAAACTCCACTGTACAGTAGAGTCTCTCTATAGCAAGTCTCTTTATAACAACATTTCTCTATAAGAACCTTATTTTTTCCACCCTTCGTACATAGAAGGTACATATTCAATGTTCTATATAACAAAACTTCATTTCGAAAGTGTGTCGGACAACTGACAAGCACATATAAAATCAGCTGTTCAGTTTTTCCTTAGATTTATAAGGTTTTTTTTAACGATATTACACCAAAATTATATCAAGAAATTCCCTGTAGCACAAGGAACACGAAGGTGTTAATTTCAATTTGAAAATTATTAAATCGTGAGTCACATTTAATATTTTCTGGTTTTTAAGTGAAAAAAAGAAGTGTAAAAAAAGCGAACGAAGTAAAAGGCAAGCATCAGTACCGTTCAAGCAAAAGTATATAAATATAATAATAATTTAAATGAGTGACGTCAGTAGACCCTGAAGATAAACACGGCTGCAACCCTGATAAGGAAAGAAGTGAAATCACGCAGGAGAGAGTCTCGTGCTCTGAAGTAAAAGCAGAATTTCTACGCGACAAAACCCAATTGCCCGGGCCACCAGCCGGTTTAGTTCGCAAATTTTTGTTTGGCACAAAATCGCAAATGCTGGAGGTGTTTTCCGGGCATTAAATAAGACTAGTTAAACCCTTTATCTGTAAACATTAAAAAGCACAAAATGGTGTTGGAGAGAGATGACGACTCGTATCAAACATTTTTGTCAGATGCTACCGTAAATAAATTTAATTTGCGCAGTTTTTCGGCACAAAGTACCAAAGCTCCAAGATTGTCAACTGATGAAGGACAGAGTATCAGAGGAAGCTACCAAATGGAACAGATGAAAAGATCACGGAGCTCTGAAACCACCCTTGACGACATAATGGCACATATTACAAATAGCTCCAAAAAATTAAAAACGATCATTAATGTAAAAATGGATTCATTGTAAAAAAAGATGAATAAGCGAATCGACGAGCTGGAAGACCGAATGAATTACCTGGAAACAGAGTTTGGAACTGCATGAAAAATACAACCAGATTCAAACGCGTTTGGAGCTACACATACGGGAGAGAAACTTGGTTTTTGTAGGAATTCCAGATGAGGAAAATGAAGAAAAAACGGCTCTGCTGAAGAAAGTTCAAAAAGTTATTGAAATCGATCTTGGACTCGGAAAGGTTAGAATACACAGGAAGTCAGAAGAATAGGAAAAACTCATAGCAAACGTCCGGTTTTAGTAAGCGTCTCACACAAACAAGACAAGACTGCGATACTTAATCAAAAAACAAAGTTGAAGAACATAAAGCCGTCAGTTTATATAAATAATGACTTACCACCTGGTATTGTGCAAAAACGAAGAGAAGAAAGACAAGAAAAAAGACAGCAAGACGGCAAATCAAGAAAGCCAGATGCAAATGTAGGAACTCGACCGGCCCTTACAACAAAATAAAATTAAAAAATAATGTAGGTCATTTTACGAAAAATTTTTATGAAAAAATTGAGAATGTAATGTCCTATGACCCCTGTATATTTTGTTTATCCGAGACGTGGGCAAGTGAAAAAATATTTCTACCAAATTTCAGTAAGCTAGAACAGTTGTACAAAACAATAAGACTTAATGTTGACTCGAAATCCGGACGACCCTCCGGGGGAATGTTTATATGTATAAAATGGGATATTGCTTATGATTTTGAAATTACTGAAGTAAACAAAAATGTAATCCAGTTAGAAAGCAAACAGTTTTTAATAATATTTGTGTATACTTACAACCAAATCCGATGTATGACAATGAATTGCTGTCAATCATTAAGCCAGTAAAAAATACGAGCAAAATTGTAACAATAATAGCAGATTTGAACTCAAGAGTTGGCGAAATGGATTCAAATATTGAATTGAAGTGCAGCAGAAATGGACGGAAAATTCAAAATTATAAATCATAACTGATGCAGAGTGATTGATCTTGTAATTACAAAATGTTGTGACGTAAATGATTTTGAGAATCTAAAAATAATTGACAACGTACACATGGACTATGCTATGATAAGTCTTGAATTATATAAAAACGTAACTAGTGGGATTAAGGTCCAATGTAGTAAAATACACTGGAACAATGAAGAAAAGGAATTGTTCCAAATGTATATGTGCAACCAAGGTTGAAATAATGAAAATAAACGAAACTGTGAAATCGGAAAACTGTGCAATACTATTCAAAACGCATGTAAACTCAGTGGACTAAAACGAAAAGTCTATCACATCTTTTATAATTCCAAAGGTCCTCGATGGTTTACTGCTGAATGTAAAAAAAGTAAGAGATATGTATCACAATGTTTAAGAGCAGTCCGTGCATTCAGAGATTGTCAAATAAATGCCATAATGAATGTCGTGAAGGAGGCCAAGCGTAATTACAAAAACATTATACAATTAGCAAAAGAAAAGTTCTATACCAATGCTCAAAGCCTAATCATGTATGCTAAGGATTCTAAGCAATTCGATGCTGCTATTAACGTACACAGACCAAGTAAATTCACCTCTATTAGCAATACGATTACAATTCATAAATGGGAAGAACACAGATACTGATGTAACGTGTATTGAGTTAGAAGGGACTATTAATAAATTGGCATGTAAAACATCAGCAGGTGAAGACGGGATCCCAAATGAAATTTGGAACAATTTGTGTGACAGCGACATAATATACTTAACTAACGCCTTAAATAATATTTTCAACAGAGGCATTAGAGACAAGATTAGAGACAGGCGCAACTAGCATTAAATGTATTTTGTTTAAGGCTGTTATTCAATTTCTGTACAAATGTGTATACTCCAGAGAAGAGTCAAAAATCACGTATAACTGTTTTTATGAATTAGAACAGCGAAACATTTGTAAAACGTTACGAACAAGTATAGTAGAACTATTTAAGAAAGCGGATTGAAATTCTGAATTCGATAAATTAAGTGCGACATACATTAAGAACAACTATAAAAAGCTAGTAGCTCGGTACTGTCAATACACAATTAATAACGATGTAAAGGCTCTACAAGGGGATCCAAGATTCGCTAATCTCAGACAAATTAAGACACACATTCGGGCAAGTATACATTAATGCTTAAAATTAAAATGGAACACCGTAAGGCTCCTTCAAAATATCCGTATTGGATTTCCAAGAGTAACAATAGCAAATGTTGTCAACCTTAATTGAATACACAAGATATGGAAAACCGATGGTGCCACTACCATATGTGAATTATTTAATCTAACAGAGACTGAAGATCATTACCATATTATGTGCAAATGCCCACATTACTCAGGATTCAGGAATGAATATATTCTTACTATGAAACACGCAACAGTAACAAGAGATAATTTTTTTATCACGCTTGTTTGGAGATGATTTTGACAAGAATTTTTGAACATTTTAATTTTTTGGAAAAACGCATTGAAAATAAGAAAATTTTATTATGACCTAATAAATGACTGTGAAATGTAATAATTTATATTTAAAAATAAAAAACGTTTCTCTAATTTATACTTGTAAGAATGTAAGCAAAGTTAAAATTAGGAGTTGTACGGGCTGATGCCATATCGACTGAATAAGTTATTATTATTATTAATATATAACAAGACTTCCCAGTAACAATACTTTTTTCTTCCCTTCAGTGTTGTTATAGAGAGACTCCACCGTATATAGTTTTCATATTTAAAAGTGCATACATATTTCTCAAAAGGGTGCAAGCAATGAATGTGTGTCCTTGACAAAAACAACAATTTGAAATTTTGTTTGGGTCTTCGAACCAGATAAGTGGTAATGATCATTCCATTTCGTAACGTAAACAGAGTAACAATGCCGGAATCTTCTTTCCGGAATAAATAAGGAAGGCATAAGGTAGCAGCCGTAACAAATTGCGTGCCCATGCATAGGTACATCCGTAAGGAAATACTACATGGGCTTTTAGCATTTATGTACATATGTCTGTATGCACATACCTACGCAGATACAATCAAATAGCTCTATAGTGCTTTATATTATCCAATCTCGTAGAAAATTTCGGACACTAGCATCCAATTACCCTAATTTGCCAGCTTTTGCATTATTGGCAAACAAATTAGGAATATCCTGCGCCAGAAAAAATGACAAAGGTCATTCGCTGGACAGGTATGTATGTAGTAAGTATTTTCTTTTGCCTCATTCTTTTTCAGGAAATAATTTCATGCAAATTCAGACGCCTCCAGATTGAACTCTGATAAATAGGAAGTTTTCCTTTTCTTCAAAAAGCTTCATTGAAGTCAGTTTTTATGGAATTTCCAAGCAACTTCCGGCCCTTCCGTGTGTCCCAACTACGACACAACAATTTCGGACACGTCCAAGATCAGAATTACACACTGGACAAGATGCCTGGAACGAGGATTCTTCTCACCGAAATTATTTTTCTCTTAAAACTAGCATCCTCATGGGCATCCCTGGAGATCCCAGCCTTGACAAGGGTCCTTCTCCAGAACTTCCCCCGGAAGTCCGACATGGCCGCGATCCTTGGGACCAATCCGGGAGGGTGCACCCTGAAAATCACCAACGGAATCCCACATCTTCAGGATCAAGATCTCCTCACCAATCACAGCCCGGACCAACCCCGGCTGGTGCTGGACATGACCCACCACCTGGAAGGATATACTGGAGAAAGTCCCGTGGGAAAAATGTCGGCTCTTCGCCATTCCAGTTCCTGCGAAAGGTGGGTCATCCTCCCAGGGAACGTCCAAGATACTCCCGAAAGCATTGACAGCTTCCAGAATTACCAACTGCGCAGTCTCGCCCCTTTTCCCTTTAACCTCCACCCCCAACAGATCCACTACATCTTCGTGGGGGAACTTCTGGTAGTCCGAAATCTCTTCCAGATGGAAAAGGTCAGACTCCTGCGGTACAAAACGGGGGTCTCTCTCCCGGATAAAAATTCCCCTCAAGTCCTGCTCCTCCAGGAAAGGATCATTCGAAGGATATCTCATATCCAGGAATTCCCTGGGGAAGATACAGAAGTTCTCTCCAGGACTTCTGGATCTAATGTCCAAACCCGGATGGATACTTTGCGAGGAAATCATTTCCTCACGGTCGGTTTCAGTTTCAAGCCAATGGCCATTTACCGGGATCCGGAAGGGTTGGTGGGCGGGGTTAATTACGACTACCTCCAGACGCTGTCCGGACACTACAACTTCACGTACGAGTACAGTCTGCGCGGAAGTGGGAATTTCAAGCAGATGTCCAACGGATCCTGGCACGGCTACATCGGGGATCTCAATGCCGGGCGTAGTGACATCGTCACTTGGCTCACGAACACCTTCGAAAGGAATCCGTACGCAGACTCCACGACGGCGCTGATCAACAACGACCTCATCTTCTTCACGCCCCTCCCCCGCGTCCGGGTGAAATGGGAGGCACTGTTGTATCTCCTGGATCTGGACGTGTATCTCTGCATCTTCTGCACAACTCTTCTGGTGATCCCCCTCTTCTACTTCCAATTTGCCATCGAGCGTTCTCCCTGGCATTCGGGGCCCAAGGATGATGAGAAGGCCAGACATCCTTGGGGATTTGGGGGTGTCCAGAAGACCATCGGGAACCTCCAAATGGCCCTCCTCCTCCCCATCCAAGTCCTTCTCCAACAGCCTCCACCCAATCAGGGCCCGAGCCTCGTCAGCTGGTTCCTCGTCCTCTTCTCCTTTTACAGCATGTTAATAAACATCTTCATAAATTCCAATTTAATGGCCTTCCTCACATTCCCGGAATCGGATCCCGTCCCGGAGACGGCGGAGGATTTGGTGCGCATGCGCAATTTCAATATCAATCTGATATACTTCCCTGGAGGGACGGCGGAGATGTTTTTTGAGGGGACGACCAATCCCACGTATTTGAACATCCGCCGGAGATTGAATTATGTGACGCCCCCGGCTATGAAACGAGCCATGGTGGAGATGGCCCTGGAGGGACAGTCCGTCGTCATCAATTACGAGATCATTACCATGGCCAACGCCCTGGAGAACCTCACCCTCTTCCAGCAATTTCGTCCTTGGAGGGAGTCCCGGACTGTGATTGACCCGACGCCGGTTCATATTCTTCTGAAGAAATATTCTTTGTACACAGAGGCCTTATCTTCTGCTATTGGGCGGCTTCATGTGGGAGGGTTGTTCCGGAAATGGTCCCAGGATGATCTGGACCTTTCTAAACGGAACGGGATCAAGTGGTTGAAGTCCCGGAGGAATTCCACGTTCTATCGGGAGGTTCGGGCCTTGACGTTGGAATTTGTGAATTATGACAAGACCAAGCCCTTCACGCTCCATCATGTCATCATTGCCTTTGCGTTCTTGGTCCTGGGCGTGGGCGGGGCCTGGATTTTGTTTGCTGGGGAGATGATGATTCCTTTTGGACAGTATTTTGCGGAGAAGTACAGCCCTTCGGGCATCCACAATGCCCCGGGGTATGGTGTGCCCCAGAGGAGGCGGGCGCAGAGGGATTTCCGGGGGGACGCTGGGAGTGAACGGCCCAGCAGTGGGCGGGATCAAGAGGATGCCCCGCCATTGTATGGATTCCATCCATTAACGGCCTTTAGCGGCTATGGAACTCAGTTCGGAGGGACTTACAGTTCTTATTCTATATTTGAAATTGGAAAGCCCGGAATTGGGACACTGGAGTCTCTCTATAACAACATTACCGGGAAGGAGGAATAATGTTATTATGGAGAAATGTTGTTATACAGGACATTAATAATTTTGGGGGAAAATGATATACTAAAGTACAAAAATCCCATTTGAAATATTTATTTGCTAGCGTGTTTATGCAAATTACAGAATTCTATTTGAAACTTGATGATTTGGCTCCAGCGCGTTTAGTTTCATCATTTCGCCCGCTCAAAAACTGATGGTTGTTATATGGAACTTCTAGCACGTGTATTATATTGTGAAGGGCGGGAGAAAAAATATTATTGCAGAGAATTGTTGTTATAGAAATAGTGTTATATAGAACCAGTTCATAGTGTATAAATGCTACGGGGGAATACCAAATCTTGTTATAGGGGAAATCCTTTTATAGGGAAGCTTGTTAAAGAGAGACTCCACTGTGATCCTGTTTTTGCTATGCTACGTATACATATCTTAAGGAGGTTGTAATTGGAATTCTTTAGTGTTTCATGGGGGACACCCTGCATCGTTGTAACGAGTACTGAATATTTTTAAAATGGAGCATTCTACAGCATCTCCAAACACAGCTTTCTGTTTTTTTCCTTTTGCAAATACATACAGTGGAGTCTCTTTATAACAACTTTTCGATATAACAACATTATTTTTTCCGCCCTTCGTACAAATTGGCTACATATTTTATGTTCTATATAACAACTTTTCTCTATAATAATATTTTTCGCCCTTCCCTTCAGAGTTGTTATATAGAAACTCCACTGTAATAATATGTGGAAATATTTAGCGCCAAAACCTTTACTTTACAATAATATTTTTGTTACACAGTTTCGGATTAAAATCTACGTGGAAAAAAAAATTGATACCCATAATTTAAATTCCTTATCAATTACAGTGGAGTCTGGAGTCTCTCTATAACAAGTATCTTTATAACAACATTTCTCTGTAACAACATTATTTTTTCCAGCCGTTCGTACATGCAACGTGTGTATTTAATGTTCCATATAACAACTTTTCCGTGTAACAATATTTTTCGCCCTTCCCTTCAGAGTTGTTATAGAGAGACTCCACTGTACATTACTGGAAATTGGATTTTTCAAATTTGTATTTGAATTAAATTCCAACTCGGCTAAAACGCCAAGCTGAAATCGTTCAGCATTGAATAATTATTGCAATTAAATTAAAATTAAGTTTACAGCTTCAAGGCTCTTTAATCAAGTTATTACATTTATATTTAAATATAATTCAATGAGTGTGTTATGTACTCTTAAAATAATTCGAAATTGAAGTCGCAATTGCAACTTGCGTGTATAATTGCGATTTATTTTGGAGATTGTTAGGAATGCAGTGTGACTTTTTAAAATAAGATTGCAAATGATATTGTATGCTAACCACAAACAGTATATAGATTTATCGTTCAGAAATTAAGCAAGGAACAAAGTGAAACGTTAAAATTCGTTGTTTTTACGTTTTTCGTTTTTTAGCTTGATATGTAATTGCACAAAGTAGTTATATGTATGTATATGTATGTATATGTATGAACTATTTATGTATATGTGTGTATCTGTATTCTTATTCTGTATGTATAATTTTGTAATTTGAGTCCAAGCATTTCTGAATGATATTTTCAAATGCATATGTTTGCACCTAAAATTTCCGATAATGAAATATTTTAGTGCCACTTGCAAAACTATAGCTGACATCATCACCTTTTTCCACATTAATTAATTGAATTTGTATTAAACCAAGTATGAAAACAAATGCGTGAACAAAGTGGCATTACTAACCTTTTCTATTGATTCACCCCAGAAATATACGTGTTCTATTTAAAACTGGCTCTGCAAAAAATTATTTTACACATTTCTATATCCATGCAGTATCCTGTTGTAATTAATTTGACTCCAAATGTTTTTCGTTTGCATTCGAACATGCGTCTCCGGTGGGCAGATGTGGCATACATGTATCTATTCGCATGTGGCTGGGATATTTTACCCCATTAAGTGCGTACATTGTCGGATTTTACAATTAAAAAATGTTTCTCGTCCTACGAATCGTGATTCCATTGTTGTTGTGTGCAAACATGTGTATTCTAGATTGCACTAATGAGAGGAGCAGAAATGCCAAAATAAATCCGTTTAATTGGCACGTGTCTGCCATTACATTGGGATTCTATTTGGATCTCATTTGGTGTTCAAGCGGAGGTATAAGAGTTTAATGGAATTAACAACTCTCAGCATGGGTGCGGAGCAGAGCCAAACGTAAGTCATGAATGCCAAGCCAAATTTTGCAATTGACAGTAATTATTCTTAATTTATAAACTATTAAATTCATTACATTGAACCTAGATTATAATAAATTCGAGATTTTAATTTGTGCGTGCATGTAATAGCCAAGTCGAAGAAAGGAATTTCGTGAGCTTCACCATCAACCAAAAGCTATTTGAAGGTAGCAAATTTTCATCACTTCCGCCATTTTTAACCACTTTAATATTTAATAATTTAATAATTGGACAGTGTTCATGCCAACACACATTTAAAACTCATTTATTGTCCATTTCCCCAAAATTCCATTTCAGTGAGGCCAGAAAGCGATGGGGTGGACGCGGAGATGAAGCTCGTGGATTTCATCCGAGACCGCGCCTTCTTCAAAGGCACTAAATTTTGCTGTCGGGAAGGTGGTTGTGGCATCTGTGCTGTAAATGTCAGATTCAGGGATCCGCATACAATGGAAGAAACCAATCGGACCGTGAATTCTGTGAGAAAATCTATAGATTGAAATTGCTTTCTCTGACGAAAGACGAAATGCCATCATTCTGCTTCTGCAAAAAATTTCGACCAAAATTAAAACTATTTTTTTTTTGCAGAAAAATAGTCTTGCTTACAAAAGATGTTGTTTGGCTTTTACTATTCGTTGCTAATTGCAAGTTAGCTCTCCTAAAAATTGCACTCTTTGGCAAACTCTGCCGTCTTGCAAAATTTGCTGGCGTACCAAAATTGCTCGCATACAAGATTGGTTCGCTTACTAAACTTGTTTCCATAGAAAATTTTCTAACATACAAAATTTGCGTACAAAATTTGCGTACAAAATTTGCTTCGCTATAAAATTGGCTTTCCGACAAAATTTCTTGTTTTGATTATATTGCATTGTATCAGTGCTTAGTGCCCGTATTTGCCTGCGATGGCTGGGAGATCCGGACGGTGGAGAGCGTGGGCAGTAGCCGGACGGGTCTGCATCCAATACAGGAGAGGTTCGTCCAATTCCAGGGAAGCCAATGTGGCTTCTGCACGCCGGGTTGGATCATGAATTTCCACACACTCCTGGAGTCCAGCAAAGAGGTCCGGATAAAGGACATTGAGGATGTGACGGACTCAAATTTGTGCCGGTGCACGGGCTACCGGCCAATCGTGGATGCCATCCGGTCCCTGGCAGTAGACGCCCCCGAAAACTTGAAGAGGGAGGCGATGGTCAGTTTTATATTTCCGTTTTTATTGAATGCATGCCTATATACAGACTATAAGTATATGCATTTAAATTTAAACACCTATAGTACTTACTACAGTGGAGTCTCTCTATAACAACACTGAAGGGAAGGAAAAAATTATTGTTACTGGGAAATTTTGTTATATGAAACATTATTATATTATTATATGTACTTTACATGTACGAAGGGCGGAAAAAATAATATTGTTATAAAGAAATGTTGTTATAAACAGACTTGTTATAGAGAGTCTCCCCTGTACCTATACATACATAATATGCCAATTCCAGCATTTAACTGGTACAGTCGAACCTCTCTGTAACGGGCTCCCTTATAACGGTTTTCTCTCTATACCGGTGGCAGAAAATTCTTCCCTCAAAAACTTTCTCCAATTGT
>JAQGBT010003087.1:0-21004 GCA_034698585.1 Disparrhopalites patrizii | reverse complement strand
GAGAGAGAGAAAAGGGAGAGACAGACGCGTTGAAAAATTCGTTGACAATTGCACTGTGTAAATCCACTCAACCGCCTCCTCCTTTGCTCTTCTGTATGAAAACAATTTTTTTCAAATCCCCAGTCAAAAAAAAATGTGTATCTCCAAAAAAAAATTGATGTATTTACTTACGAATTCATATACATATTGAAGCTTTTAACGGAGTAGGAAAAAAGGGTGGAGATATCAAATATGAGTGAAACGAAAAAATGGGAAAGATATGCATTTTCAATGTTACAAAGCTCAATCCTTTAGGCCCGTAGATATTTTATCCCTTCTATATTTTTTTGCATTTTACCATCACAACTTAAACACGAAAACTTTTTTTTTGGTAAATACTCACGTCCGTTTACACCAATTTTTTCCTATGGTTTTACGTAACCCCCTCAAGTTAAAGGACAGTTATATGTATAGAGTCTTTTACCTGTATGAACTCCATTTTTTTTAGTACTCCCAGCCAAAATGGACTTAAATGAGATTTTACTTACTGGGTGGTTCAACAAGGGCGAGAGGGTTAAAATGAGGAATGTATAAAGCTTGTAACAACAGTATTTATTATTCTCTCTCTCTCTCTCTCTCTCTCTCTCACTCTGTCTCTCTGTACTTGAATAGGTAGATCTGTTTTCTTCCCTCAAGGTACACGGTGAACTTTATGGGAGGGTTTCGCAATTCTGATTTTTTCCCCCTCTGCAGGTATTTTTTTTTGTGTACACTGTTAAATAATAATGATAATAAGAAAATAATATAATCATGTAAATGTCTCCCAGCCTTCCAACATGTGCCTAGTAATTATGGCAGAGTTCAAACGGGGAACAAAAGAGGAATAAGGTGGAAAAAAATAAAATGGTGCGCTGCACTAATTCTAAACGGGGCATAATAATAAAGCATTATGCTAATTCTTGGTGGAGTGCATTTTGAATGGTTTTGGGGAGAGAAAAACGTTTCATGTCTCTGTTTTATTTCTCGCGTTCTTCTCTTCCTCTCTCGTCTCGCATTTTCTCTCTCTTTCTCTTTCTTACTCTCTCCCGTCTCGCATTTTCTCTCTCTTTCTATCTCTCTCTTGCTCTCTCCTTCTCTCGCATTTTCTCTCTCTTTTTCTCTCTTGCTCTCACTTTTTCTGTTTTTTTCTCTCTCTTTCTCGCATTTTCTCTCTCTCCCTTGCAGTCTCTCTCCTATCTATTGCCGTCCTTTTAGATTCTCCCTCTTTCATGTTATTTTTAATTTGCTGTCTATCTCCACTTTTACACAGAATTTCTGCCAGGATCAATTCACTCCCCTCCTTCTGTCTCTCTTTCTCTCTTTCTCTCTCTCTCTCTCTCTCTCTCTCTCTCTCGCTTACTCTCTCTTCTTCCGTCTCCCTTTAAAGTCCCTGTAGTCGCAAGTGGCAGTAAATTATATGTGATTTGTGTTGGGCTTAAAAAAAAATTTGTGCGTGGAAGCTTTATGGCACTAAAAAAAGGGAGGGCTGAGGGGGTAAAAAAAGGGAAGCTGGAGGCAGAAAATATATACAAAGCTTGCGACTGTCGCTCTTATTTAAAGTTTTACAGCCAAGAAAAGAAAAAAAAAGTTGCTACTCCTGAAAGGAAAAGTAAATGGAAAAGTTTCTGGTCGTATGCACACATTTACATATATAAGATACGCATTATACCCTATATAAAAATGGTATTCCCGAAGCTTTTTTAAGTAGGTTTTAAAACGGGGGAGAAAAGGAGCCTAATGAATGTCGTTACGTGTTCTTAAAGGGGGAAGAGAAGATTCTGTATAAATACCCAAAAAATTGGTTCCCCATTGCATGGGTAACTACACGCCTGGGAGATTATATCTTGTTCATTATCTCCCGGAGAAAAAAAAATGTTACAACCTTTTTTTTAGACAGAGAAACTTCCGAAGGAAGATGATGGGTTTACATTTCAAATTTAATTCATATTTAAATCCGATTTTTCCCCACTTTGTATTATTAAATTTTGAATGGTGAATCCCCTAGAAAAATTCGTCCTTGTCGTTGGTGTGGCAAATGACATTGGCATAGTGCTAACAGTTTTATTCCCATTAATAATTTTTAGAGGATTTAAAGGGAGTGGGCTGAAGGAATTTTTTTTTCTTACTTTATTTTTAAATAACAATGTAAAACAAGTTGACAAGACTAGGACGGTGGTAGAAAATGACTTGGAGCGACAGAATTTGCATGAGAAGAAATAGAAAGACAGAAAGAAAAAAAAAAGGTTGAACCACCTGAATTGAATACATAATAAGTGTGGAGGGTGCACAGGATGTCATGCTGAGGTTTTGTATTTATTATCATCATTATGACTGTTAATTTTTTTTTTCTCTCCCCTGATTTCCCCCCTTTTAAATCCAAGTTGGTTTTTACGGGACTGAACAATTGGTATTATCACTATTATTACTTTTTATCTTCTCTCCCAAGGAATTGATATCCTTTTTTTTGTGGGTCCTGATTTTTTTCAGGGTGTGTGAAACCTTTTTTTTCTTATTGTATGATGACACTTTTATTAAGGAGGAATTCCTTGATAATAATAATGAGCTTGTATGATTATTTCTCAGTGCATGTGCACTGTTTTGGGCGCGTGTAAAAAAAAGTGCGTGGATCAGATCTTATTATTCCTATATACTTTCCCTTTTTTTCTAATCTCATACATTCACTGAAGGTTTCTTTTTTAAAATTTCAATCATATCTTTAGCTGTACAATTTTCGATGGCTACGCACTAATGCATTACGCACCCGAAATCCTCAGGGACTTGGTAAAGCACGAAATTGTGGGACTCAAAAAATAAATTCAAAACTTATGTCAGAAACTCCATGTTGGAGCAATTAATTCCGAGAGGAAAGAGGGAAAGACCAGAGAGTGGCAGGAGTTTATAAAAATGATAATTTTTACCACGTTGATGGTAAACAAATTGCGACGCGTCACTTGGGAAATTCGAGATTATTTATATTGGGAGGTTCAAAGGAATTTCGAGTGGGTAGGACCTGTTAAACACAAATAATGGGTATAAGTATATATTTCTTACTCAACCATGAGAGTTTTACAAGTTACAAGGATGTTTTCCCCTGATAGTTCTGCTGCTACTACAATGTGATAATAGGATGAGATATCGGTCATCGTGTCCAGTGTACAATAATAGTAATAATTCCAATGAACCTTTGTCTCTCCATCCATCGCCCCTCCTCAGCACTGTGGATGTTTATGTAGGTTGGAAGTCAACTTTTATGTAGGCTCTTTATTCGAGGACGTATCGAAACGAAGAAGAAGAAGAAGGAATAAAACACATGATGTGAATATCAATTGAATACGCCCCAGCTAGACTGTCTTCCCTTTTCTATAGAGTATTGTCATTTTTCTGAGTTCAAATGCTCACGATATCATTGATATCGGCATATTCTTATTCTTACTTGGAATGATGGAAGAGAAATGTAGAGGGGAGAATACGACAGAAGTCAAGAGAGAGAGAGAGAGAGAAAGAGAGAGAGAGAAAAGGGAGAGACTTAAGTCAACAGAGAGAAAAGAGAGAGTCATAAGTCACGAGAGAGAGAACAGAGAGACATAGAAAAAGAGAGAGAAAAAAGAGGGAAAGAAAAACTACAGAGAGAGGCAAAAAAGGGGAGCGACGAGAGAGAGACAGGAATACGTAAAAAAGGAAAGTAAAGAGGAAATTTATGCAGACAAATATTTAGAGAAATGGAAGGAGCGACAACAAATTAGAAGAGAGAAAAGAAAATTAGAAGGAAGCGAGTCAAAAATCATGGAAAACGAAGAAATGGCGAGAGCAAATATTAATAAACAGACAAAATCTTTGAAAAAAAGACAAAAAGAGACAAAATCATTAAAGGAACAAATACGTAGAGGGAAGAGAGACAAAAGCATCACAATATCAAAGGAAGAAACAGAGAAAGAGGCAGAAAGAGAAAGAGACAAAGAGAGGCAGAAAGAGACAGAAAGAGAAGTAAAGAGAGAGAGAAAGAGACAGAAAGAAAGGCAGAGAGAAAGAGACAGAAAGAGAGGCAGAGAGAGTGAGACAGCGATAGAAAGAAAGGCAAAAGAGAGAAATAAATAAAGCAGGGGAAGGGACAAATGAGTAGAAATCTAGAGAAGAAGGAAGAAAAAGGGGAATTGAAGAAAGAAACGTAAACAAAAGTAGAATAAATTGAAGAAATAAAAAATAAGTGGATAGAAAAGGGAAAGTTGTAGGGAAAAACGTGAAAGAAAAGGAGGAATGAAAGAGAGATAGCGAGAGAGAGAGAGAGAGAGAGAGAGAGAAAGGGCCGAATTTTTTTTATCAAGTGCACACACACTTATTTGAGTCTTCTCTCAACCCTGCCTGCCACGCAGTGTTCAGTATTGAGAATTTCGTTTTTTGAATTTCAAATTCAAATCCAGTGACTCGTAATACTCCAGTATTATTTCCACCACGACTGACGACTACCCCTCTCGCTCTCTCTCTCCTTTTGAGCCATCAGAGCCAGTTTGGGGGATAAAAGGTGAATAAAATACATAATAAATAAACACAAATACGTATGTGCCCCAACAACCACCACAATATTCGAAGGAAAAAATACAAGGAAAAGAAATCAAGCTTCATTCCCTTTACACACGACCCTTTTTTTTGGTTGCATATAAATAAATGGAAAAAACTGTGGAGTATACCAGTCCCAAATGATGTGCTATTGCTCCAGCGTATAGTACATTTCCATCATGGTAATGCGTGCTGTACTGGATTTCTATACCCCACTCCAGTATTCACTGGTGAATCCTGGAAGTATTATTATTGTGATCTTTCCAAGCACACAAACACAGGCTTGTCTTGAAAATATAAGAAAATGTGATACTATGCAATCATGTATATTGCGTAGTTTGGAGAGAAGAAAAAAAAGTTTCCTTGTGGGGGATGATCTTTTCTTGGAGAGCGAAAGAGAGAGAGAGAGACAGACGAAAAACGAGATTCAAAATTTCTGTATACATGCAGAATATTGTGGTTTATTCACCACACTTTACTCCATCAAGTGGAAAGGCCACGGAGGAAATTCCAACTATTATTATTGTAACATGAAGTCAGTTCACACAAACGATGGACATGTTCGAGATGACTTGAAAGGGGAAACCATTCGAATTATAGGACTTAATGGAGGAACTGGACAGGAATCCATTCAGGAGGTGTCATTCATGCTCAAAGGCATTTCTGAGGGAGAACGAGAGGGAGACGGAAAGAAAATGAAACCGAGAAAGAGACAGAGAGAGAGCATACAAATGATAGACAAGAAAGAAATAGAGGGAGGAAGAGAGAGAGAGAGCTCGAGAAAAAGAAAAACATAAACGAAACAGGGTTAAAGAGCGAGAGAAAGGAAAGAAATAGAGAGATGAAGGGAAAGAGAGAAAGAAATAGAATTAACAAGAGAAAGAAACAGCAAATGAGAAAGTGAGGATGAGAAGGAAAAAAGAAAGAGAGACAAAGACAAGGACAAAAGGGAGAAAAAGGAAAAATAAAAAACGAAGAAATGAAAGAAAAACGAAGGAAAAATAAAAAACGAATAAATGAAAGAAAAACGAAGGAAAAAAGGAAGAGAAAGGAAAACGAAAAAAATTTGAGAGAACAACAAAACAGAGGAAGAGAGAAACACGAAGGAAAAATTGAAAGAAAGAAAGAAACCGGAAAGAAAAATTGAAAGAAAGAGAGTAAAACGAAAGAAAAAATAAGAGAAGGAGAGATAACCCAAAGGAAAAAGAGCAAGAGAGAGAGAATAATTGAGCGAAAGATAAACGAAAAAAGAAGAGGAAAAAGAAAAAACAAAAGAAATAAAAGGAAGAAAGGAAAGCGGAAGAAAAAAGAGGAAGAGAGAGAAAGAAAGAAAAATTGAGAGAAAGCGAGATAAAAATGAAAGACAAATTGAGAGAAAGCGAGATGAAAATGAAAGACAAATTGAGAGAAAGCGAGATAAAAACGAAAGAAAAATTGAGGGAGAAAAACGAAAGCAAAAAAAGAGTAAGAGAGAAGGAACAATTGAAAGAAAGAGATAAAAAAAAGGAAAGTAAAAAGAGGATGAGAGATAAAACAATTGAAAAAGGGTAGATAAAAACAAACAAAAATTGAGAGACAGAGGGAGATAAATGGAAGAAAGAGGAACAGAGCAACGAGAGAGAGAAGTGAGAAAAAAACGAAGGTTAGCGAGAAGAAGGAAGAGGAAAAAGGAAGAAAGAAAGAGAAAAAGGAGAGAGAATGAAAAGAAATCAAAAATTTGCTGATGATGTCCATCACTGGCCTGGCCAACCATTTTTTTTTTTATTTTGGAAGTCATTCATGACACAATGTGCATACATTCACTCTGTGTGATAGAAAGGACAGGGCTATTTATTGAGGAGTGGAAGGAAAAGGAAGAAGAGTTATCGCATGGACACAACTTTCCAAGTCTTCGGCCCTGTACTCAAATAAATCTCTCCCTCATATTTCCCCATGACTCTCTGCATGTGATAGAAACTTGAAAGGAGCTAAAAAAATTTGTGTATACATTTTCGACACTGTAGTACAATATTGTATATTTAAGGGGAGGAATGTTTAGATCAATGTGTGTATTGAAAGGGAGTAAAAAAAAAATGGGAGGAGGGGGAGAGATAAATTATTGATATTTATACATTAATGCATTCTTTAAGTCATTTTGATTCCTCTCTTCTTCTTCTTCATATTTATACAAAAAAAATTGTACTTGAACACTCTGAAGGGTTGAGTAGGTTAAAAAAAATTATGTTTCACATTCCAAACTCTCATAATCACGCATCCGATGAGCCTTTTCAAGCTCCAAAATAAATCCTTCCCTTTGTGTGCATTACAAGTGAGGAGAGACACTGGCCATTTGTAATAAATACAATTTCCCCCTTTTGTAACCTATCAATAATGCACGTATTTAAAAAAAACAAACAAATTATTTATCGAGGACGAGGACGCTTTTTTTTTTTTTTGAATTACAATAATTATAAATAATTGTCAAATCTTGACATTCTTATTCTAGTCAAGTGGAAATTAACTGAACTGCGCATAATTACTTTTTTTTTCTCTCTCACTAATGCAATGTGATGAATCCTCATTTTTATTCTCACTATAGTTCATTTCTATATTTCCTCAAGGGGATTTCTCCCCCATTGAATCCAGTTTTTATGGGTGCGGGAACCTTTTTTTAAATATATTTTGTTCCTTCATTTCAATTATTTATTATGTCCTACAACACCTGTAGAAAATGGGCGAATGTGTGTATTACAATAAATAACGAACATTTTTTTTGGGGATTTTGCAACATCAAAAAATTGCAATGTAATTATGCCCAGAATACCTTTTTTTATGGTGTTGATTAGGGGCGAGGAGCACGACCTAAAGCTTGACTCGTGAATGTGCAAAAAAAAAAACTGGCTTTGGGGGGATCTTTTTTGGGGAAAGGGAAATTATTTGGAGGGGAATAAGAAGTAATAATAATTGTTATTACAATTATTTCCCCCCTCATGTCCATCACCACTGATGGGGGGAGACGGGAGGGAATGTTTTTATTATGGTGTTCCTTCCCCCTTTTGTAATTATTAGACGATCATCTTGGGACGTGTAAAACACGAGGCATCCCCTGATTACAAATGTTTCCCTAATCAGGGTATCAGGAACGAGAGCAGCAATTATTGGAGGGAGAATTGCGAGAACAGAGATTCAAAGCTCAACTGGACTTGTGATACAAAATGGGCTATGTTCTCCTTCACAATTGTACCTTTCCCCTCACGCATTAATTCTTCCAGTAGTCAATTGTTTCCCTATAAGAAAAATACTTTTTGAATTTAATCCCGTTTGTGTCTATTTCCCTGTGTATATGTAATATACATTTATGATGAAAGATCTGCCCAACCAAGCTTAAGAGGGTTGGGAAGGAGCTTTTCCGCCGTGATTCGCCTAAGTACACGTAGTATGGAAGGCATTTAGTTATTTATTCCATTGGATCAAAGTGACAGAGAGAGATAGAGAAAGAGAGAGAGAGGGAGGAGTAGAAAAGGGAGAACATTCAATTTTTGTTTTCCCATGATAATGCAATGATGCGTAACAGTCGGAGATTAGGGATTCCGTGGTAGTCGTGTGGTGGTGACGATGTGGCTTCATCCAAAACTCCAATTGCAAAATTAGTTGAGTATACATAAGAACGGGCTTTTCCTCAAGCTTTGTCTGGGGCTTGTATGTACAGGGGGAATAAGAGCGGACGGGAAAGACAAAGAAAGAGGAATATATATAGACACGGGAAAAAGAGAAGAATCGAAAAGGGAGAAGGCTCGAAAACTAGAAACGAGAAAGAGAGCAGACTCGAAAAAGGGAAGAATAGAAAATGCAAAGAGAGAAGACGAGAAAAAGGAAACAAATAAGAATGCAAGAGGAAAATAGAGAAAATCGAAAGAGCAAACGAAATAAAGGGAGAGAGACAGAGAAAAATAGGAAAGTGAAAGACAGGCATCAAGAAGGATAGAGAGAGAGAAAGAGAATGCGAAAAAATAAGGAGAAAAAATAAGAGCACGGCAGAAACAGGGACATAGAGAGAAATAAAAAGGAAAAGAAAACACAGAGGGACGGAGAGAGAAATGAAGAGAAAAGAAAACACAGAAGGACAGATAGAGAAATGAGAGAAAATAAAGAGAGATAGAGAGAGAAATAATGAAAAAAAGAAAATAAAGAGAGACAGAGAGAGAAATAATGAAAAAAAAAGAAAATAAAGAGGGACAGAGAGAAAAAAATAAAGAGAGACTAAGAGAGAAAGAAAGAGAGAAAGGAAATAAAGAGAGACTGAGAGAGAGAGAGAAAGAGAGACTAAGAGAGAAAGAAAGAGGGACTAAGAGAGAGAGAAAGAGAGAAAGGAAATAAAGAGAGACTGAGAGAGAAAGAAAGATAGAAAGGAAATAAAGAGAGACTGAGAGAGAAAGAAAGAGAGAAAGTAAATAAACAGGGACTTTGAGAGAAATAAATAAATACAAATCATGGAGAATTATGTACAAAGTGAAAAAAAATGAAACCAACAGAAAAACAGAAAGAGAGATGAACAGAAAAACAAAGAGAAAGGAAGACGAAACGGACAGGAAAACAAGGGAAAGAAAAATTAGAGAGCAAAATGGAAATAAAAACAACAGAGAAAGAAAGAATTAGAAAGATGAAAAAATAGAGGGAGAAAAAAAGTGAGAAAGGAAGAATCAGAGATGAAAAAAGTGAGAAAGAAGGAATTAGAGAGATGAAAAAGACAGAAAGAGGTAGAATTACAGACAGCGGAAAAATAGAGAGAGGGAAAGAAAGGGAGATACGGAGAATGAGAGGGGAATAAACGAGAATTAGTTGTTGGATGGTTGGACGTGGTGTTCAATCAATGAGCTCTCTGTGAAGCTATTCAACAATGAAATTGAGGGTGGGTCCAGAAAAAGCATGTTCTCCCCTCGCAATGTATTAAAGTCCACCATTCCACCACTACACCCTATGCACAGTAACTGAAATATTATTATTTCTCGATCCTCCACACACACACCAAAAAAAATCCCAAAGAACGTACACATAGTTACATACTGGTTTTTTACCCAGAGGGTTACCGGTTGGTACTCATTGGATCATCGCCAAAAATTGAGAATCAAACACATACCATTACGCATCTGTACACAAGCGTTGTTATTTTTTTTTATTCATTTTCTTCATCTCCTGTACTCTCCCCAGCGCATTCAGGAGCTTGGTTCCATGTCACGAATTACGAGTTGGTGGTGGAGCTTTTAAGAATAATTATTCTTGCCTTGAGTTCCACAACAGCTCCGGGGTAACTCTTCTCACCTCAGCCCTTTCCTTTGGTCTAGTACTTCGATATTCCTTTTTGCTCGGGAGATGAGATGGTGGAGATAACATAGATTTTATTCCACCAGACCCCTATAGTAATCCACATCATGTATTGCATTCCAATTGACCGAGAACGTGTACGATCGGCCCATGGAAAAAAAGTAAATAGTGTACCTACACAAATTCTTAACCAGACATGCCTTTTTTTATTTCTCTCCTATAAAATAACAAATATAAATGAATCAATTGAAAAAAAGTAAGACGATAAAAAAAAAATACAAATCTATAAACAAACATGATCATCTCCACCAAATATTTCCCGACCAGCTACTGTATGTTTTTTGCAAAAGGTGGATAAAACGTAGGTATATACTCTCGAGTGGTTAAACAAGGTACAAAGTAGTTGCTTTTTCTCCCAAGCTAAATATCACAATCGAACTTGTTTCGGGAGGGGAACGAAAGAGCTTTTTATAGAGGGGCGAACAAAAAAAGTTCACAAGAGCCAAGCAGACTCACGTGAGCTGAAGGAGCACAAAAGGAGTAAAGAGCTAGAAGAATTGCTATCTTTTTAGATTTATTGCAGCGTGGATGAAAGCGATCATCACTTGGAGGGAACTACCTCGTAGACGGAGCGGCATATAACGATTTGCCACGTTTTTTTTTATCTGCCAAACTATACAGTATATACTGATATACTCATGGTGGAAATAATGCCTCCGGAAATATAGGCAATATAGTTACACTTGATGGTACAGAGTGCGGCATGCACTTTCTACTTACTATTGATATAGGAACAATTCATGTCTTTTACGAACGCCCAGACGGACTTGCATTCTTGGATGGGAATTCCGGTGGAGGGGAAAGGGGAAGGAAGAGAAGAAGAAAGCAAAGGAGACCGGAGGGAAGCAATCTGAGAGAGATAGAGGGAAACTCTCAAAAAATGAAAGAATAGGAACAAGAGCGGAATATGAGAAAAATCAAGTTATAAAGACAAAACTAGAGAGAAACTGAATGGTAGCGCGGAGACAAATTTGAAAACCAAGAGAAAGTAAAAAAGGGGAAATGAAGCAAAATAGGAAATAAGGAGGGAAAATCAAGCAAAAGAGAAAATAAAATGGAAAAATACAGCAAAACAGAAAATAAAACGAAAAAAATACAGCAAAACAGAAAAGAAAACGGAAAAATAAAGCAAAAGAAAAAATAAAACGGAAAAATAAAGCAAAAGAGAAAATAAAGGAAAGGGTAAAATAATAAGAAAAAATTAAACAAAAGGGAAAATCAAGAGAAAAAATTAATCAAGAGCGAAAATAAAGAGAGAAAATTAATCAAAAGGGAAAATAACGAGAAAAAATTAATCAAAATGAAAAATAAAGAGAAAAAATTAATCAAAAGGGAAAATAACGAGAAAAAATTAATCAAAATGAAAAATAAAGAGAAAAAATTAATCAAAATGAAAAATAAAGAGAAAAAATTAATCAAAAGGCAAAATAACGAGGAAAAATTAAACAAAAAAGAAAATAAAGAGGAAAAATTAAACAAAAAAGAAAATAAAGAAAAAAAGAAAACAAGCCAGAAACGAGAAAATGAAGAAAAAAAGAAAACAAGCCAGAAACGAGAAAATGAAGAAAAAAAGAAAACAAGCCAGAAACAAGAAATTACAGAAAGAAAAGAGAAGTTAAATAAGGCAAAGACAACTAAAATAAGAGACAGAGAGAAAGCGAAAGAGGAAGAAGAGAGAAAAATGAAAACCGAAAGGGAGAGAGACCAAATAAAATGATGGAACAAAAAAATTGAAAAATTCACAAGTTTTATTGCAATTGACTTGTTTTTTCTGATGAGAAGAGAATCGAATGTGTATACGAAGGACAGAAGAAGCTGGAACTTAAATGAAAGCAAAGGGTTGAAAAATTTTCAAAGCGGATGTTCTCTCACTTGTTGTTTTCCCAAACGTATACATTATACATTATGTCTGGATGTACACATATACACATGGATGTTACATTCTTGCCTCATGGGTCAATTGTATATCCCATATACAATTGTTGCAGGGTTGAAATAGTACCGCCAATGTGTTACATATGTTTCTATATGTATGTATCAGTTTAATTTTACCACAAAAAAAAATTGGTGGAATAATGGGCCTTTGAGTCAGGGTGGCTTTGAAACGTTGTTAAAAGTCCTATGAACATGTACAGATATATCCAATAAAATGGACTCAACAACGACCCGATCACACACTTGTTTATTTTCCCCCAGCCGAGAAGATTCCCATTACGCCAACATGTGTGTAATCAACAGCAACTATTTACTCTCTGTTGACTTACCTTTCGGCTCTCCGTTGGATTACGTAAAAAAATAACAAAAAGAAAAAAAAACTGTGCACACGCAGGCACATTTATTTTTATTTCAATTGGATCACCTCCTTTTCATCCTTCCCAATTCGGTCAGAAGCTATTTTGCTCAGGGATTATTTTTCTTTTGAATTCCATCAAATCCCTCCCAAAAGGAACCTTTTATGACCTAGCAACAAAGAACCATTTATTTACTTACGTCCAAGGAGTCCCAATAAACTTTTATTTATTCGGCCTGCATTTTTCTACCGGAAAAAAAAACTTTTTGTAGAAAAAACAATTGTGAAGGAGGAAATCAGATAAATTATAATTTGAAATCCTTTCGTCATGAAATTCCAAAATTACCCCCGCTAATCTTCCCATCTTTATTTTTCTACATCATAATCAATCTCGTGGTGTATAGGTCACTTTTGAAGTGATATTAAAGGTGAAATATTCCATGTTTCCCCTTCTTTATTCCTTAAAAGAACATAAAATCCATTGACAAATCCCAATGACGACGAAGCACCTTTAAAAGCATGTTTTGCTGGAAGCTCTTTATCTTGAGATTTTAAACGTGATAAGGGATTTTTTTGAACGGCCATTATCAAAGGACTCCATATCGTATTTCTTGTGCAAGGAAGAGGTTAAAGGTATGCATAAATCCATTAGAAATGATGTACCCAGCACAAGAATTTGGTTACGAGTCGTCAAAACACGTCAGTACAGTCATAATTCGCGGTTAGAAAATCAAAAAAAAAAATAAAGAAAAATTAAGGTAAAGAGCATCTGCAAAGATGATGATCCTGCTTCAGTAAAGGGTTGTCCTCTCTCCAGCTTCTCCCTTCTACTGCAAAAAAAATTAAATAAAAAACAGCTTCTAAAAGAACGATTCCGAGTACATCAAAGGAATGGCGAGGAAACAAATGTTATGGATGTTGCAGTCATAATAGATTTTGAACGCGATATGCAAATTAAAAAAGCAGCACTAGTTTGCCTCCTTATTAACTTGTAAAATGGGAAAACTGTCGTAAAAGAAATTTAAATACTTTACTATAATTGTAAAAGAAGGCCCGTCTTTTGCCCTTAGTAGTTGGCCTTTAAAATCTATTTCATTAAAAAAAGCATTTTATTATAATATTTTGACTGACTTGACTGGAGGAGAGTTGCAAGTTTGGAGGGGCGACGTACATAAATAAGTGGATTAGCTAATATAATACACATTTAAAGATGATACATAAAAGATTCATTCTTATTTTATGTCTACGATTCTTTGTTGTGACGGCTTCCAAACCTTTGTTGTACATTTTTCACCACTCGTCTGTCGAAAAGGCTCTGTGCGGAAACTACTTTTATTTTTTGCTGAACTAAACTGAATTATTTCCAGCTCTTCCCTTTGGTATCGTGGGTGCTGGGTGTATACGCTGGATATAGAAATGTACCTATTATATACATATATACACATACATATATATATGAAAGTACCATAATGTGTAACTATGTAATACCCATATAAAAATGTGTACTTACCTACACACGATTTAAGTAACTCACCCCCATTTCTCATCAACAAGTGCTCCCCTCGTGGTTACATAATAATAGTCATAATAATACATAATTCTCATTGTAGTAAATAGTAAAAAAAAAGTATAAGGAATATCATTATACAGCTGATATACCAACTTAAATGGAGTCTTAAGCATTATTACAAACCGAATGTTGGGGAGTTTTGCTGACGGCGAAGCAGGTTTTTTTTTATGGCTTTCTATCCTTTTCTCCCTCACCAAATACTCTCTCTCTTTCCAGAGATAAATCCATAGAAAAAATATATTAAAAAAAATTCAGTCAGTAACCAAAAAGTTCAGTATAACAGCTCTAATAGACAGAAGTTTCCCGGTTATATCATGTATGTATATACAATATTAATATACATACATCTAAAAATTTCCAAACAAAAAAAAAACATTTCATCCAGACAATGATGCTCCTGATGACGTTTTGGGGTTGGCCTATAAAGTATATTATAAAAGCCTCATGTCAAAATCCGTATTGAAAGACCGTGGAAGCACACATGTTTTTATATGAGGATACCCTTCATATATGTGCCTACAAAAGGTGAACGTAAACCGGGAAACCGACTATACAGAAAGAGATGAGTGAATACACATGTACACACACGCATTGGCATCTATCCCATGGATAAAAATGTACTTAAATTGTGCTTCATCATCAGGGGGAAAATATAATAAATAGGTACACCTACAATAAAAATGTGTATCCAGACAGGATATATAAGATTAAGGATAGATATAGGATTGCTATAGGTCTTCATATACTTTTTGCAGGAGCATATTTGAAATGAAGTAAACCAAAAATTTTTTGTCTTCCATATCCATACGGACACCTTCTGTTAATTTTTCAACTTGAATTGTTTCCCTCCTTCATTTTTAACCCTTCTGGTCCCAAGAAAATTGGATGTCTGTTCCATCTTCTTCGACATGTTCTCGAGCAACTCCCTCTTCCCATCTATTTTATATCAGGAGAGGGGGAAAAAAGCTTTTATCATTAGACACGTTCTTATACACGTCCAGTAAAATTTACTTCGTCAAAGAGTGCAAGTCTTACTCATTTTTTTTCTACCAACATTTTTTTCTGCAATGCTTACGAAGATTTTTTTGAATCTTTTTGCAACATAATTATGGGAAGTATACGAAGGTAGAATGTATAAAATATTGATTGCATTCTGTAGACCAAACATCTTCCTTTCCCCATATTTTTCCTTTGTCTTCCCCATCTCTCGGGTTTGCCCATGTACCTGGCCAGTTATCTGGCTTTTTTTTTTGTATGTATGTACAACCATTATTTCGCTATAGGTATGTATAACATGGAGTAAAATTCCATTGGAACAAGGTAATAAAAAAAAAAAAGGTGGAAAGGAATATATCCATGATTATGTGAGAAGTCCGAGAGTGGAAGAAAAACGATAAAATTAAAATGTTGTAGTACCATTGTAGCTAGAGCAGAAAATAATGACCTTCGTTTACATCTTTTAATGACATCTTGAATCAAGGAGGAACTTGGGGTAGTTTTTAAAAAAGTACTTAAAAACACAACACACGTAAAAAGGATTTAAATAATTTTTATCCAACATTTAAAGAGAGAAAAAAAATATTGGCCAATATAAAAAAAATTATAATAGGAATATTAGCTACATGGACATAATCATAATACATAATAAAAAATTACTTATCTTCGGCATCTTATTGTGGCTAATTCCAACACTTTATGGGATATTGAGTCCGCAATAAGCACAAAAAATTGCATCGCCCATATACCAAGCACTAAAAAAAAAACTGGATAATATTATTAGGTAATAAAGCATAAACTATAACTATCTACAGCTGGACAAGGACGCAAGGCCCGTACAGTGCTCGGGTACAAAATGTCCTAAGTTTTTCTTAGGCTTTTCAGTCCCAAAAATTCTATTTCTGGTTTAGTTTTCTGGGAAATTCGCGAATATTCTGGAAACGAATTAGTGTTATCATTTATCATGCAATGCTCTGATTAGGGCTTTGTTCTGGGGTAAATGTCTCTGGGTGACCCGAGTAGGTCATTAAATGTGGGTCATTTTGGGTCAGAGCCATTCGCATGTAATAATACACAGCACGCGCTCTTTGTAGCGTCGCGCGAAATTTTGAATACACAAAAAAAAACGATTTTTTTCGCAATTAAAATTTAAATTGACTTGACTGAAAAGTACGCGTAAAACGTAAAATTTCACTCAAATAACAAACTTATTTACAGAACTGGAAAAACATACTCATCCCAGTTTACATTTTTATATTTTATGGCTGTATGCTGGATTGAATCCAGATTCATATTTAATACGATTTATTTCTTTGTTATTCAAAAATCAAACGTTTTGCGTATATTTGATTTCCCGCCTTTTACCATTTCATTCAAAACTCATTCATTTTCCGGCCTCTCTCTTTTTTTTTTGATGTTTTGGCTTTTGGCTGTTCTAACGAATCCCAGTATTTTTGCACTGGCTCGTGACAATTTACTTTGCTATATCTTATATTGGTTATATCCCGTTAAACTCTGTATATCGTACATACAACGGTCGTTTTAATGATACAAAAAAATATATATTCAGAATTTTTATTTCCCGCAATTTTAGCCCCAATTCGCTCTGTGCTAGTGCCCGACAAAGACATCAGAAACGTGGCACACGAATTTTCATTAAAAGGAAGAGAAAAAAAAAGAATATTTTAGTTGCTCTATTTTATCAAAAAAGGACGTGGTGAGTGCTTCAAATTAAAAAAAAACGATATATTTCGTATTACAAATCATTTTGTGCATATTTCCAGTAATTATTTTAAGTACCTTGAATTATTTTTGTAAAGTGCAAAAGGTTTGGTTTGAAAATTTTATTATTCCTTTTGAATCATCTGAAATTCAGATTCTGAATCGTGGGGGTTTTTTTTTATCAGGATTAAGTCTGTCATATGTTCCGATTGTAAAATAGTAACTAATTACATGTGATTTACCTGGCTCCCCATGCATTTGGTATTTAAATGGTGTCTACTGGGCGTTTTTTTTATTTAGTTTAGCTGATTAATTATTGTAAATGATATCAAAGTAATTATTTGAATAAGCCCTGCTCGAATATTTGGTGGCGTTCAAAAGAGGTTTTAATCATAATTGAATCTTGCATGGTATGTAAAGTGTGTAAAATCTGAGGTTTGAATGAAATTTGGTCATCATTTTAATTGGTTTGTCTTTTGTTTTTCTGGTTACAGAACGAGGAAGTGATTTTTAACTACTACGACACGGAACGTTTATTGCTCTTGGACGTGAACTGGATCCTATCATCAGTTTGACAATTTTTTAAAAGAGAGATTTTTTTTGTGCCTGTGTGACGAATCCCGAAGAAGAGATACGTATTCTCGATTTAAAAACCCTTCGTTGACCAAAAAAACAAAACAAGTATATTACATAATTTTTAAGAAATCCAAACCTACATAAAACCTTTTAACGACATGGGTGCAAAAACAAGTAAATCCGCCAATATCACCTCCACACCGAAGAAGGATGCTAAGGAGCCGGTCGTGGCCGTTGAAGGAGAGAATCATGCAAATGGAGAAGCTGGTGGAGATGTAAATAATGCCAAGAACCACGTTAACCAGGTTATCGAGGTAACATATTTTTTTTTCTTCAAAATTTATTATTGTTACAATTACCATTCATTTTTTATGTATGAACCTACATTATGTATATCGCGACAGCTGTTTTCGACCAAGTTCGTTTGTTAATTCCATGACTAAAAGGGATACCTTCATCTACAACGATAACTGTTAGTGCATCTTTGCAGCGGTCAAGATTTTAGATTCTCTATAGATGCAAATGAATTCTAGATTGTGAATGAAGATTTACGTTGAAGTTACATTCAAACAGCGTGACTAACCCGACCAAGTTTTTAGAATTAGCAAACAATGTACTTGGTCGAGAACAGTTCAAAAACATCCAGGTACTTGTCATACACCCAGTTGTTTTTTCACCTTGTAAGGTAATAATTTTGGTTGCACCTTGTTTTTTTTAATGTTAGTGTCACATTTGAAAGGAGAAGGAGGAAGTTGTTGGAAAGGAGGAAAGCGTTTTTTTTAGCTGTTCAAGACTTATCTGGATTATCAGGGGAAAGTTTGATTGTCGAAGAAACCCCATAAAAAGTTTTTTTTTTTAGGTCTTGAGGGTTGGGTGAATTTCTTGGACAAGAGTTCTTTCTCAACAATGTAGGGACTATATATTTCTGGGTGTAAGAGTAAAAACTTTTTTTTTGGTTCCTTCAAATTATGTATTTTGAAAAAATACTTTGCCCTAATTGAAAGTGACAAGTCCATTGTTACCGCCATGTCACATTTATTTGAACTGGAGTGAACTATGCAAAGTTTTTCTTGATGGGAATTTTGTAAATTGTGGAGGTTTGCATTGTGTCCTTCTTTGTATTTCAGAGTCGGATAAATAAACAGTTTTTTAAGGACATATTTTATTACCATCAAAAGAGGGAGAAAAAGTTTTTTTGCGGATTTTATTACAGTTTGTCGAGAGGGAAAAAAATGCTGAGGAAAGATGGTTTAATGTTTAATCCTTAGTGTGTACACACAGAGTGACTTGAATTGCAATTTATTGGCTAGACTTTCTCAGTTTCTTTGTAGAATGGAAAAAGAAGAGTGTGCCGCCGTCGTGGGTTGTAAGGCCGTATTTTATGTCATTACATTGGGTACTCTTGAGGTTTTAAATTTTGACAGATTTATTGAGCAAAGTATTTCTCCACCGTTAGACCTTTTTCCATGATGATACATTTATTGAACTTTAATTTCTTCGATGGACCCGCGAATCTCTTTTTTTATTCGTTTCCTTCATACATGATATATTGCAAACATTCCCCCTCCCTCCAACAATTTTTTTTCTATTATTTATCTCTCCTTTTTTTACCATATTTGTTTACATGTACCCGCACTATCAGTGAGATAAAACGGACTCTAAAAAGATATCTATGGTCTGAGTGAGATACATATTCATTTCCCTTTAACGCTTTTGTCATCATTTCAATACATTTGCTCTCCATAGGGCGTTGTGTGCAGAGGAAGCCACATAATTAACTGGTCATTTACCAGTTTGTTTTTTTTCGCGATTTGTGTAATATTATGACTGATGTCTCTGTAGGCTTTCAGAATCCCCAGACACATTTTTTTTTCACTCCGGTAATGCGATTCCCATTAAGTAATTACATGAGGGAGGGTATATACATTTTCAGATGTTGATGATTCCACAATAAAAAGTTTTTTTTCTCTCTCTTTCCAAACTAATTCATGTAACGCAATATTTTGAGATGTCAAGATCTCTTGTCTCATGATTCAAGGGAGAAGGGACAAAAAATGTTTTTACAGTGGTTCAGGAGGGTAGAAGTTAATACGTGTATTATGTGGCACTGTGCAAATTTATTAACAAACTAGTCTCTGGCCTAGAGCCAGCTTCACATGTTTTTATCCTACCCAACCTCTTAATTGTAGACAATGATCTCTCTTTTTTTTGTATTTCTCTCTTGTCTCTCTCGCTTCCCTCCCTCCTGTCTCCGACGCTCCAATTTCCTCTTCCTAACGACGTCTGTGTGGAGTTCCATTGATTTACCCGAAATGAATTTCTAACCATACTACTTGCTTGTTCCGGAAAGTCCTAATTGTTTTTTTCCCCCTCCGATAATGTGTCCTTGTTTTTCTTTCGGAGTAAACTCCACAAAAGGGTTTAGAACGTCTTAGTTGGAATCGACACACGGATGGGGAGAAAAAAAGATGGAAAGGGACGACAGGAGATGAAAGACGTACTGAAGGAGATTGAGAAAGAGGCAGAAAGAGAGAGAGAGAGAGAGAGAGAGAGAAAGAGAGAGGGAAAGAAAGGGTTAACAAAGGAGAAAGGTTGACTTTTTGTCCTCCGCGTGCTTCGTTTCAGTTCGTTAGCTTGATAATCTCATTTTCTATTGGCACTGTCACTTATCCTCAGGGAACGAAGACACTTTGTTAATTACTTGCTAAAACTTGTGTGTGTATGTGTGTGTGCGTGTGTGTCAAAACAGTCGAATGAGTTTCCTTCGTCACATAAGTTTTCATGGTTTTGGATGAAATCCTCTCTCTCTCACTCTCTGTCTCTCTCTCTCTCTTTCTCAGTTTCCCTCTCTCCCCTTCTCGTTTCTCCAGCCATTAAAAGTAAAGAGTACATTGTCTGGAGTCTCCCTCCCTCCTTCTCTGCCCCTCACCAATCTTTTAAGGTTGTTCTTTCCGCCTGTATTTTGAAGTTTTGAATTCCACATGCAAATCTGAACTTGATGTTTAATTAAGTGGTGAATTGGATGTTCCTCTGCCTTTGAGGGTGGTATAGACGTGTCTTCGAATGTGTACGCAATAATAATAATGACACACCGTCTAGGAGATTTTCCCGAGGATCCCCGCCTCCATGGTGGTGGATGGGGTAAAGTGGCTCTGTCAAATTACTACTTTTGTTTGAGGATGTCTGCCTTCACCTTTTTTTTAAGCCGGCACGGTGCTATATAATGTGATGCTTTCCTTCATCCAATTTTCACCCCCCTCTCTTTCTCTCTGGCTCTGTCTCTCTCTTGTATAGGACGGAGGAAGGTGAAAGTTTTTTGCCATTTTTGTCATTATTATCATCATCAGACTTTGGTGAAAGTATGGAGAGGGCGAAGTTTACTAGAAGTGGAAGGGAAAGGGAGGATTCGTGGCTCTTGGTGGTGGTAGGGGTGTGAAAGCAAAGGAGGGGCAGGAGAGAGAGGGAGAGACAGGGAGTGAGAGAGTGAAAGAAAGATGGGGAATGGGGAGAATTTTTTTTGGGGGGGGGGGAACTTGGAAATGAATAGGATTTTAGGGTGGATTTCATTTTCTCCCTGCAATATACATATGGAGACACGCTCCCCTCTCCGTCCTCATCGGCCTTTCTGCCACCACCCCACGCATTTACAATGCAGTAAAAATCTTGCGCGAAAAGAGTTTTCTCCATGTGGAAAGTATACAGAATGCAGAGGGGAAGAGAGAGAGAAAGATAGAGAGAGAGGCAGAAAGAGGGAGAAAGAGAGAGAGAGAGGGAGCGAGAAAGAAAGAGGGAGGCAGAGAGAGAGAGAGAGGGGGAGAGAGTGAGTGAAAGAAAGAAGGAGAGAGGGAAAGAGAGTGAGTGAAAGAAAGAAGGAGAGAGGGAGAGAGAGTGAGTGAAAGAAAGAAGGAGAGAGGGAG
>JAQGBT010003086.1:0-21006 GCA_034698585.1 Disparrhopalites patrizii | reverse complement strand
TGTTATAGAGAAAAAGTTGTTATAAGGAGAGTTGTTATAGAGAAAAAGTTGTTATAAGGAGAGTTGTTATAGAGAAATTCCACTGTATTAATATAACGTAGGTACATATATACCTACATAGCATATTGGCTTGTCTTGATTTTGTTCAAAGCACCAAAAAATACACAATTCTCATATACCCCAGAAGTGCCGCATTTTTCCCTTCTGCAACCATTACTGTCATTACAATGCTGCTAATTACCCTTGCTAATGACCTTGCCCGAGCTTTCACATTGTAAGTAGTATATTCTTGTATACACCCTTTAAGTATAATAAACTATATACAAAGTTACGTATATACGAGTATTGAGTCCGAATTCCCTTCTGATTTTGTATACAGTTCCTCATATGGCCTTAACGGGTCCCGAGAAATTTTATTATCACCTTTATTCTCGTTGTCCTGTGCAACAGAGGAAACGTATCAGCAATCAAAATGTGTTCCAATTGCTACAAATCTACCTTTTGTCTCTCTGTTTATCTGACACTGTCTCCATATCTTTTATCCTGCATTTTCCTCCATTTCTTGCGTCTCTCGAGACAGTGCGAGGAAAACATAGAGGTGGAAGAGAGGGAAGAAACCGGGCGATAGAAAGACAGATATATTGCGAACTAGCCCAAACTAAGTTCAGATTTGGTCATCACATGGTAGGGTGAATATGTGGTAAAAGTTTCGTTTAGATCAGGCCTAATCAACGAATGACCTTTATATATTCGTAAGAACGCAGAAATGCTGCAAATAAAATTGGCTGCTTTTTTGACGCATAAAGTATAGACGGAATATGCGTGAAATGAGTAGATTGAAAAAATCCAAAAATTCCTCACTATATTCGTAAGGAAATCCGAGGGTAGGTGAAAAATGTTTCTTGAAACCCTTTACATGCTCTGCAATAATTCTCGAAAAAATGTTTCTACTTTCGCTCCATTCAAAAATGGGCAACAAATTAGTGGACCTAATCATTAGGCTATATAAAATTGCTACAACCAGCCGCCGACAAAGTTATCGCACGATCAATTTCTACGTTAATAAAATGAACTAATTATCCACGCTGGCACTAAATTGGGAAATCCTCAAAAATGCGGCACACATATGTGTGCGACGTAATATTCCTCATTTTGCTGATTTTGCAAACGACACTAATTGTCCAGGTGTGTAACTATACATGTTTTCACATATAGATACATACATATTTTTATCCTAATGTTTGCTACAGCAAGATTATTATTATCATCACAAGCTAAATACAACTCTTTTTTGGAAAACACAGGGTGAACCGAAGGGCGAGATTCCGGATCAGACCACAAAAAAAACAGGTTTCACTATGTACATATATGTATATCGGAAAAATCTTAATGCGTTTAGAAAAAAGGCAAAATTGCATCAATTATAAAAACTAGCAGTTCTAAGATGATTCAGTGGGACAATAAATCCTTCTTTTAAACTGACCAAAAGACTGTTTCACTCAAAATTTTCCCATATAGCTACCGGCCGAGGCGCAAATGGCGTTGATGCACGTGGAACCACGGGGTAATTACCAAAATTAATAATAGTAGTAGTAATTAATAATAGCGATTATAATTGGTAATAGTAGTATAAGGATGCATCTGCCGTTCCCACAGAGGATTTCCGAGAGAAACAAATAATCACAAAAAAATAGTGAAAAAAATAGCCAAGAATGGCAAAAAATCGCCCCACAAGGTCGCACTCCATCCCAGGCTGGATCGGACGGTCTGGGATGGTTGAGAAAAAAAAAGTTGAGTGCGTATCTGGGACGGACCTGTGTGTGGAGGGAGGAAAAGAGCCCAGACAAGTTTTTTTTCTCTCATTGCAAAGCTGAAGGCAGTAACGGTGTGAGCAAGAGAAAGAGAGAATGACAAAGAGATGTAATGATTTGCATACAACAATGTATTGTTTAAAAACAAAAAAAGCTGTTAGCAGGCGCGCCCAATTCTTTTATGCTCATTTAATTATTTGGCAAAAAAAAACTACATCAGCTTTACCTATTAGCGTGTGTCGTGACTGTGGAAAGATCCCAGCCATGCGTTTATTTTGCAAAGTCATTGATGATTATTTATTTGTTTTCATGACTATGTACTATACTTAAAAAACTCATGTCATGCATGTCATCTCATGTCGTGCATTTCTTTTTATGTTGGCCTTAAAATGTGAAATTACACTCATACGAGTCCGTTATGTATAAGTAATTTCTTTCTTTCACAATTAAATGGTTTACACATGGATTGCACACAATCATGTAAGTATGTAAAAATTAATTAATTTCTTTGTGAAACTTGAGATTTTATCATCTATATGTAAAGGAGTATTTGTTTGTTTACAAACAAAGCTTGTTTTTGTTTCGTACAACTGTTTTGGCTCACGATTCCACTTCAATGACGTTGTTTTATTTGCATCACGAAGTTCCTTGAACGTATATATCACGTTAAATTTCGAGGTACCTAGCACCTACTTGCACAGGTAAATTGGCCATCCAAAAATCGTTTAAAAGGCACGTCGTAAGCGTTTGCCGATTCAGTCTTCAAGACAACAGCAGCACAACCCAGCCATCCCAATTCGAATAAGTGAATCAGCAGTCGTCCAGGTAGCAAACATGAGTTTATCGAAAGCAAGTAAGTATTTTTTTTCATTTTATCCTGTACACGCTACGATTATTCACGTACGTATGCAAACAATTGAATAGACTATTTATTTTTTGGATTTTAGATATACTGCCCAACAGCCAAGTGGGAAAAACCGACCTAACCATGATGGAGAAGCAAAGGAAATACGTGAAGGAGATCGACCTTTCTGAAGACGAGGTTGCAGCTGATGACGATAACTGGATGCAGGTGACGCAAGACCGGAAGCGGCAGAAAAAAGCGCGAAAAGCCCAGGAAAGCGTGGAAACAATTGTGCTTCCGGACTCCGACAATGAGGAGGTACACGCCCGCACTTCGCCGAAGACCCGGAAAGTATCGGAAAAGAAGCAGAAAAAGGTCAGCCTTAAATCGACCTCTTTACCACCACGAACGTCTCTCAATGATGACACTCCGCCAGGAGAAATGTCAAGCGAAGAGGATTCTCCGCAAGTGGTGAAACCGAGTGATGCTAACTTTTTCAAGACGGTGGACGTGATAAGAATTGCTGAACTTTTTTGCAAGATGACGTTTTACGAGAAACTGGAGACACATTTTGTTCATGTTGCAAAGTTGTACAATGACAAGTACATGAGGGCAATTTCGGTGACAATTCATGAGGCTAAGCAGATGTCCAACTGGTTGCGGGGCATCCGCAGCCAGCTGAAGGAGGCCTGTCGAAATAAACAAGACCTGCTGAGTTGCTTTGCTGGGGACCGCGAGGCAGCTGTGTTGTCACCGAAAGACAAGACGTTCTATGACATTGATGGTCGCAAAAACTATGGGTTCTGCTCGGACAACATTAAGGTTAGACTACATTTAAATCCCACTTATCACTTGTGGGTCCTGTATTTTTTGCGCCCCAATAAAAACCCAGAGAAGTATCCCAACTGGATTGGGTCACGCTTTCAAATACGCGTGGCGGATATTGGAGCCTTTTGTGACTACTTTGAGGAGATGTATGAAAAAGCGCGTGAAGAGAAAATCAAGATGCAAGAGGAATTTTTGGGTAATGATGATGAATAATTGGTTGTGACTAATAAATTTGGATTTTGATTGGATATATTATTGTTACAATTTGCTTCATTATTTGCGGACATAGTAATCACTCATTTTAGGAATCAACGAATAAAACTTTTTTACAATTTTTTCACTGTTGTAGCTGCTTAGTAATTGGCAAATTTCATCGTAAGTGAATCCTAGTCGACGATGATAGATATAATATATAACGTACAGAGCACAGCTTTTACTATGCATTGGTTGAACCATAACAGAATTTCTGTAGTCAACAGGTAGTCCAAATGGGATACGTAGATGAAAGTAGAATTCGGGTTGGAATCCACGACTGTCGAAAATTTCTAGGCAATATCCATTTTTTTGGTAGATATAGGCTAGCCAGTGGAGCCCAGCCGAATCCTTAGGTGCAGTATTTTGAATGATAAAATAGAATTCAGGATCGACTACGGGCAATTCCACTGTATCATCACTTGAAATGATTTTCCACTGGACTCGGTTTTCCCGTCTATCCAGTTCAAATAGATGCTGCATGGCAATTTCTATTTCGCTAGCCTTCATCCTTGAACGATAGAGACAGCACCGTATTTGTCAATCTCTACAACCGTTTGTGACACGTCCAAGCAAACACACTGGACGTTTTGGGCCAAAGCCTCCCGGAATTTCAGAACCAGTGAAATTGATCCAGTTCGAATTGCGCTCAGCCCGGTTTCGTTGGTGGGAACAAATTCGAATCCAAACAAGGTATTTCCTATATCAGAGACAATAATTTTATTAGAATCTGAAGAGCATTGCCTGCGGTACATAAGTGACAACCAATGGAATAAAAAAAACTATTGACTCTGATACCGTCTTTGTAGTTGTCGAATGTCAAGCCCGTGTTTCCTTCTCCAGCAGTAATCTGATGAAGAGCGTGATATCCTTGCCTTAAGTCCTGAGTGTCCAGAAACTGGAATGAACGCCCGAGATACGGATTACCACTGACGCTCAACGTGATGTTGGATATTTGGAAATGCTTAAAATTAGACGCACAACTAGCGTAAGCACCGTGCACTGCCTTTGAGGGTAGGAATCCAATTACTACATGTTGAGGAAGATTCGTGGTAAAAATTGAGTCTTGGGTAAATGATCTAGTACCCGCATTTAACATGAACATGCGCACGTTGGTTTTCTTGATAGGAATGCGAAAACGTTCGTTTTTCGCCAACAACGTTTGGTGCAGCCGAACAATATCTGGATGAACCTCTACCCTTTTCAAATGGAGAGTACATTCAGTGATTACAAAAACGAATCCATTTGACGTCAGCGCTGGTTTGGACTTTGGTGCTGCCAATGCTGAGCACAAAGCAAACTGGTTTTCGGATCGACGGAGGACAAGTTTAAGATTTGTACCCCCTGGCAAGTATCTCGTTTGTCTGGCCAGATCTAGGTCCAGCCCACCAATCATCTCAAATACCTGGGAATTTTTGCACACCTCCCATCGGTCGTTAAAGCCTTGGTTGGTCAAAGTGAACACATCTTGAACCGTATCAGGGTAATAAAGTTTGCTTTTCATAGTTGTTCCCTTTTCCTCTTGGTTTGTAGTCAGTAGATTCATTAGATAGGATTTGATATGGTGAAACCCGTTCGTCTCTTCAACCAATGTACCATTTAGCCATAGTTCCGAATTACTAAACATCATAGAGTAGAATAGGTTTGTAGGTGCACAGAGGTCTTCCGGCCCCAAAGCGCTCCCATCTGATAGTTGCACCTTGCATTTAACTTGCAAATATGAGCTACGGAGATCAATGTATTCAGCTAGATTGCCTACGTTAAATTCTATGGGTTGTGATTGCTCTTGTAAATTGCCAGAGTTGAAAACTTGAAGGTAGGATGTAGATAGGACACTAACGTCTGAAGCGGGAATTTCAAAAAGGTTTAATTCGGATCGTAAAAACTTTGAACTTCCCTCCATTATAGATAGAGATGGATTGCACTCTCCCGTAGAAGCCATGTTAACGTCTTGTTCCCTTCCGTCGTCTCACTGTAATGGCCCTTTTGCTGCTACGCTTCCTTTTATAAGGGCTGGAACCGCTGACGGGTCGACCACGCTTTTGCTTAATTCGTTGTGGAATGACCAACTCACGCTTTTTCCTTCTGACGCTACGTCTACGTTTAGCCACCCCAGATTTTTTGCACGTGCTTCGGTCAGCACTGCTCCCTAGTGGAAGGAGTAGGGGTCCACTGGAAACGCGAAATCCGTAGCCCACTTGATCAATTTCTGTATTCATTCTTTCTGTCCGAATGAATGGCTTTTGTCGAAAATGTAATACGACAGTCGTCACCGAATCTGGAGCTAATTCTACTGGTGTCCCTCTCTCAGTTGTAAGAGCAACTTTTATGTGAGATAGTTCACTCGCAATTAGATTTGTATAAATGATTGGGGAAAAGGAAATGTTTCGGCTATTTATAGGACCGGTTGTCCCTGCTGGAATAATCCGAAGCACGGGAAGATAGCGATTTTCGAAAAACGATTCTTCTATAATATTCGTCTGCACTAGGATTTGATCATAAACTTTATTATCGGAGACAACTGCAACACTGGGTCGCTCAATAACAGTAGTACGGGGAACTACTTCTGGAAGGTCCAATGCTTCTATCTCTGGATCCAGGTCTACCGCAATGTCAGCTATGAATGTATAAGTTGTTGGAATTCCAAAAAATTTATTCAATTTTGGTGGCAGCTGTAAGGATCCACCTGAAGGTAATACTACTGATAAGCTATTCTCGGAGAACACGAGCACATAGTGAATGTTATTCATCACTAAGAAAAAGTTGATATCATTCACAATGTCCTCTCGCGTCGGTGGATGATTGAGCATAGATATGTCTGGCTCTGGAATGTTTATGAATCTAGTAATCAAATTTGTCACTTCAATTTTCATTTCATCCGGGTTTAGTTCTTGAAACAACAGCTCTGACACTTCACGATCCGAAACATGTGTGCCGGGGAGAAACACTCTGTCAGTTAAAAATCCTAGCGCAAGGGCAAATTTCTCGCCTAATTTTATCCGCTCGACAGATCCACCCGCCAACGTAAACTCACACTTGAATTGAGTAGGGTCATTGGCTAGGATGACCGTCTTGACTTGCAAATTTGGACACACGGTGCTCCACAGAAAATTCAAGTGTTGCAAATACTCATGTGCATTGTTGGTTTTACGAATTGCACAAACCTCTGTCTCTGGCAGAGCTACTTGCATGCTATTCTCTTGCATGGGCTCAGTAATAATTTCCAGTGATAATTCCGCGTCTGCATCCAGCGCCTCCCAACGTCTTTCCCAATCAACAAATGGTTTAAATGTTGTGGTGCTTCCCGCTCGAAACCAATTCCGATCAAACCCATGAAAGGTGGCCAAGTCGTGTGAAAGTACCGCCGTTTGCGTGAGGCGATTTTGGGGATTGAACAACACATGGACATATTCCACCCGGTCCACTTCCACCCGCTTAATCGCAAAGTCAACATTTTTTGCAATCAGAGTGTCCACGAATGATTTTTGGAACCTCCGGTAAGTTTTATTGTCAGTTTTCTTGAACGTGTAAATGTTCCGCTCCGTCTCTCCCAAATTATTGGAGAACATTGGAAATTTTCCTTTTTTCGTTGACATATTGCTGGAATTAGCAGTTTCCGTCGGCACCTCTCCCCTTCCTGGATTTACAATACCGGCTTCGGTTCCACCCTCGTTCACCGTCCCTGCTGCTGTTGTTGCACTTGGTTTAAAGCTTATTTCAACCAACCCGACTTCGGTCTGTAATCTATTCAATGGAATTGGCGGGCATATTTGAGTCAAAAATTCTTGTGGTTTATTTGATAGGAATTCGCTTGCTCCCCAAGATGATCGGAGCGTCACGAAGAATCCGTCTGGATGCCTTCTTCGGTGGCTAATCATTGTTAGTGCTGCTGCTGGTGGTAGGACTCAGTTCTTCCGCATAAAAAGCGGATACAATTGGACTTCCGTCTAGCGATTGCAATTTATAGGTGGGTGGATTTGTCTGTTTCACTTCCACAATTTTATATATAATATCACTAAACTGAGATTTGTATCCTTTCTGAAAGGTTGACGGTTTTGTAACGGCTCGCACCAACGTATTTACCACAAACTTGGGTTTTGCGGGCATCGGCTGTGGCTTTTTTATATCTGATCGGTACATCCAGTCAAAAACTTGTGGTTCATTCTCTTTCGTCACCTCATTAGGACTGATATTCGTTGAGGTGTGTCGGGATGTATTGTAGGAATACGTGACATCCTCCAAGGCTTGTTTGAAAGACCGGGGTCTATGGTGCACCATGTAACGTTCCAGCACTGACCACAACGTTCGAAAAAGCCTCTCAGTGTGCACTTGCTTCAAAGGTTGATTGAAAGTCGAATATGGATGTATGCCCTTGCTGCGGAGAAAATCCTGCACGTGTTTGGCCGTATACTCGGTACCTATAGGAACAAAAAATGACAAGGTTATTTACATATTATACCGACATTGCGTGCAAAAATAATTAGTCACCCTTATCACTCCAAAATTGCTCAGGGACAGCTTCTGCTTCTTCAAAGATACTCTGCAAGCTGCGCACAATAGTTTGAGCGTCCTTCCTCGGTATAAGTCGTGTATACGCTTTTTTTGAAAACACATCTATACATGCTAGTACGTATTGTCGCTTTGTGCCTCCATGAATAAGCAAGGTTTTTGTGTCGGATCCCCATAACTGATTAATTTTGTACGTAAATACACGACGTCGTTTAAATTTATGTCGAACTGGTATATGCTTATTGTATGAATCATATCTTTGCAGCACATCCGCAACCTGTTTTGTTTTTTTCAGCTCTGGATGATTGCGCACAAAGCCGGATAAGCCTCGAAACGCGCCAGCCTGACGGGCGTCAAAGTACAAGGATGTGATTCTGTCCTCCATTATAAACTGAGTGTAATCGTCTGTGGGTGGTACTATTTATTATGAACAAAGAAGACTGACGCACGTAAGCATGTTTTTTTACACAAATAATGAGTTGGTAATGTAAATGGATATTCGTAAAACAATTACTTTGGTAAATTATTAAGGTTGTTATTCGCAGACAACAGGTACAGATGAAAAAGCAATTACATTGTTTTTTGCTTCCTTCAAGGTTGTGAGAATTATATTTTTCCTCCTTCCGTTGTGCACACCCAAAACAAAAAAAGGGGTGGAGGACAGGTTCTACCATTTGTTTTCGTCAGGCAATGTCGCCATTATTTTCAAGTATAAAAACACGTTTATAGCAAGTACCTGAAATCGCACTCTCGTGCTATGCACAGGAAATGTGGAGACTGACTAATGGTATAAAAAGTAGCTTCGAATTTCAACCAAGATGCAGAATGGCTAGCCAGATTGTCGTTGTGTGTTTGAAGCGAAAAACCTCTACAGATTTTATAGAGTTGGCTGCTTGCAATATATTCAATCCAGAAGATTATTTTTCTGCAAAATTGCCACCAATATTTCCCACGGTACGCGATCTGTCGGAAAGACTAGACCCCGCGCAAAATTATATTGATCAAAATTTTTATCAATATTTGTACCAAAGTAAATTCCTCCTGGTCAGCGATTCACTGTTGAAACAATCATTTGAGTTGGTTAATCCTCAAACACCTGTAATTGTTTACAACCAAGTCTTTTCGGAAGTTATACCGGCGAAAATCAGGAGCCAGTGGACAAGTTTGAATCCCGAGGCTGAGGTCAGGCAAATTGCAGTACAGTTTCAAAGCAACCCGTACTTGTTGACCCCCCTTACTTGTCAGATTGCAAAGACGTGCAGCTTGCCCGAGCACAAATACTCCCCGATTCTCTGTGTGGAGCCGTCTTACGCACAGCATCCCGAGTCGACATTACAACCCGGGGAATTTTTGCTGTGAGGATGGCAGGTTCAACATTCTATACTTGCAGCGGTGAACCTTTTTCCGTACCAAAAAACATTATAGACATTTGGAAGTCTTATCATTACGAAGGAGTGAAACCAGTTCGGGATGTAAGTCCAGACGACTTGAGCACCGAGCAGCGCCGTGTGTTTGACTTAATCAAATACCATGTTGATCTACCCTACCCAATGAGTGTCCGCAAGCAACTGCGACTTTTGGTGAACGGGACGCAGGGAACTGGAAAAAGCACGATTATCCTCGCCATTTTAAAATGGCTGGAGGAGGAAAAGACTCAGCGTGGGGAGGATAATTTTGACTATCTAATTGGAGCTGTGACGAGTGTGGCAAGCTTTAATATTTGTTCCAGTACTTTACACTCGGCGCTGAAAATCAGACCATATCAACCCGCAAGCCTCCCTGTCATGGTTGACAATCTGGATGTCACGCACAGCGATCGGCAGTATTTTTCTCGCTACAAAATTCTCTTGCTGGACGAAATGAGTTTGATTGGTAAAAACTTGTTCTATTACATTGACCGTTTCTTCAAGAAAATTCATCCTACACGCTCTCATTTGCTATTTGGTGGAGTCCACATTGTTTTATTAGGTAAGACCCTGTGTTTTCTGTATGTATACGTATATAGTCACTCTTTGGACCTGTGCATCACTTTTGACTTTGTAGGGGACTTGAAACAACTTGGCCCAGTCATGGACGCTTTGCTGTACAAGAGGGCATGGGATGGCGTGGCAAATACGGTATTTGAATTGTACCGACAATTCGACTCTTGCATCCTCCTTGAAGAGAACCATCGACAAAAGGGAAGCGACCAGGATGATTTTCGACAGCTCCTTGATCGCGTACGAACAAATGAAATTACGGAAGGCGATATTCAACTCTTAAATACACGACGACTAAAAAAACTGACTGATGAAGAGCGTAGTAAATTTAAAGACACGTTGGCCATCTACACCACGAACAAGGAGGCAAACACGGAAAATATCAAACGATTACAACAGCTCCAAACTCTGGATAATCCTGTCCATCAAATCTACCCGGAATGTCAGAACCCAAGGACAAATGCGGGATTGCTTCAGGCGAATCGGTGCCAACTTTGGGTGGCAAAAGGATGCCGATTAATGTTGACACGTAATTTGCTACCCAAGCGCAATCTGCTGAATTCGAGTATGGGTACACTCATTGGAATTTTGTACAACAAGTCCGACCCGGAAGCATTTATGCGTAGAATTGAAGCATTGCTGGTTCATTTTGATCACTATTGTGCGGACGAGGGCAATCATTGCGTGACATACAATGGGATACGGTGCGTCCCACTGTTTCGACTTCGCATGCCATTGGATGAAATGGTAGATGGAGAATACCCAAACTCCTGGCAGTTTCCTGTGCGAAATGCTTATGCAGTTACAGTGCACAAGGTAAGGCGGCGGTGGTTTTGTAAGTGTCTTTATGCATACTTAAAAAAAACTAAAGAACTACTTCTGTCTACAGATTCAAGGGCTGACGCTTCCAACAACGATTGTTAAAGTGGATGTTGGATTCGTTCCCAACCACATGTATGTTGCATTGTCCAGAGTTCGCAGACTGGAAGATTTGGCACTGGCAAATACGAAACGGCTGACGGCAAATTCATTTGCTCGTCGAACCAACTCGTACGAGCAGGAATACAATGACGAAATTGCCCGTTTGAGGATCCTGCACGGGAAAACCATTATTCGTCTGCAAAATCTAGAGAAAAATGAAGATGGTTTGCATATGCGCTATGGTTTTCCGACTGGCATCGATGACCAATACAATGAATCCGAAGTTGTGCCAGAATACGGTAATGATAAATCTAGCAATCAATAATTACATTCGTTTTGCACATTTTTTTCGTGTTTCATTATTCATTTTATTTCAATAAATGGTGCTGGATTTGGTGAACAACAAAAGAAAGTGATTGTAATTATATTTCAAGCAGTATCCATTGGTTGGATTCGCATTTCATTCGACTGTGCATAAGTAGACCGAATTTCTGCTTCAATTTCGGGTATCCTATAATGGGAATAGGGTAGTGAGTAGATTTGCAAAGGATCCCGCCAGTATCTCTTTAGATCTATGGTGTTCATACAAATTTTACTAACTCGAATTTGATACATGTGGTGGTTATAACTTCTTAGCGCATTAAAAACTAGTCTCTTATTTTCCAAATTTTGTAACACGTGTTTATACACTTCAAACGATTGTTTTTTCAGTAGTTTTTTGGGTATACCTTTCCCCTTATTTTCATTTGAGTTGTCTGCATATTTTATCGAATACAATTTTGGTCGCAGCCCTATAAATTCACGGATAAAATCAGATTCGATTTTCCACATAAACAGTTTGTTCTGATTCATCATTCGTAGATTAGGTTGATTGGACAATGTAAATATTTTGTGATTAGCTGGTAACTTAGATAAGTCAAAGAAATCCAGATTATCTAATATACTTTGAAAATACGTATTATTTCGATCGTTAATAAGCATGTATGCCGAATCCGTATCTCCATAGAGTGCGCTCGAGTCTGGGAAAATTTGTTTTAGTCTATAAATCCCAGAATAATAATCGCGCTTGGCGTAATCCAAACAAGTCATTCCAATATGTATAACAGCGTTAAAATACACCTTTTCTTTATTCATAATGACGAGGCTACAATTTTGGGAGACTTGCTTGATGTCCGCAAAGTAGTTACTGCTGGTAAATTCATACATCTGCTGTCTACTTGTACAAACTTTGATGTCTTTGTAATTTACAACGTCTCGTGAAGAGAAACCAAACGAATGATTTAGGAGCGATTTGTAGAGGTTACTTTGGAACGAATTTATAGCACCTTTCCGCTTCTCAATCATAGTTTCCACAAACAGCCGAAAAATCGGCTCCTGGCGGAATCGAAGCGCTCGATGTACCTTTAGTAGTCTAATACCGAATTGTAAGTAATATTTGAGAGTAGCAAAATGTACAACGTAATTGTGCTTATTGCTACAGTCTAGAATTAACCGACTACTTTTGAAATTTGGTTTTACAATTTTTGCAGTCTCTCTAATTTTCTCCTGCTGAAACAAAGAAAGGTCCTCAAAATTTACTTGTTTGTGATACGGAATCAGGGGGAAATCACTGGTTTCATCCATCAATTCTTGCGGATACTCCAGATCCACCTCTAAGATGTACCCAATTTCGCTCAGCGTCTCAATCTCTCGCCAATCAATGTGCGACACCTCCAAGGGGGATAGAAACTTCATTTCATCCACTGGATAAGGGTATGTTAGGCAACCGCTATATAGAGAATTAGCGTCACAAGCCATTAGTATTTTTCGATTGTCCTCGCTTACATCCTGATCACCTAGTTCCTCCCAATGAGCTTTTGCATGTTTTTGCATAACAACCGTTGGTCCTCCTCGAAATCCTTTTTTAAGAAAGTTCATAATTTCCTCGTCCTCAACATATTGAATACTGGCATTTGACATGAAAAGAAACAGATTCCAAGCTAGTCCTGAGATTGAAATGAAATGTGTAGGGTCAAGTTGAAATGAATTGTACATTGTTTCACTGAATTCAAACCACACACAACCAAGAAGTAAAACGTCCGAGATATTGTAAAAAATATTTAGTTCTCTAAACGTCTTGATGTGAAACTCTTTAATTATCTGTTGATGTAAGTTCCAATCACCATCTTCAATATCTTCTTCGGTGAGGTCGTCGTAGTAGGATTCCCGCGACGGTAGTGGCGATGAAGGTAGTAGCTTGGTTGGATCATCCAGATGCTTGTAAGGGAAAACTTGCTTTCTAGTCAACAAGTCTAGTTGGTGGTCACTTGGTTTTTTTATTCCAGCATTTGGTGCCATGTAACGTAGCCCTTTTGCCAATATTTGAAAAGCCCGTGGATCCCTCATTTGCTTCACATTCTCCACCAACGTCTCGAGTGATGCCGGCAGAAATAAAATGCTATCCATAAACCTAATGCGTAGATGAGGCTGCACCACTTTACAAACAGACATTTTGCGTCCGTCAAAGAAGGTGCTGTAATTATCTGCTAAAGGATCAAATTTCGCACCTTTAGGAGAAAAGTCTTCTGTAGTGAAGGATAGACGAAGTGGTGTGGAACAACGTTTTGTCAAGGTAATTTCCATATTAATTACATTTTCGGTAGATTTGGCTATCAACGATACTTTTGCTGAATCTGCAAAGCTTGCATCCATAGCTGATAGAATAAATGACGAATCGAAGCGGGAACTGTTGTGCCCTATCACCACGAGAGTGTGCTTAAATTTCACTTTCAAGTTGCAATTATTGCACAAAGTATTAAGCATATTACCATCCATGTGTGAATGATGGTACGTCTTTCGGTTTCCGGGCGTGAACACTGCCTTGCAGAAATCACAACATGTTTTGTTATAATGCAAATCGAGTTCAGCTTGTGTGGGCACTATTCGGTTATTTGTAGTTCGAATAATCGAGACGACAATCTCTGTATAGTACATCATACGTTGGATAAACCAGTGTATAGGATCTTTACCGTCATAATATTCTACTGCAAAAATGTCCGGGACACCATTGATATTTTGTATCACAGCAAAGGCCACGGAGGCAATTTCCAATGATTTTGTTAGCTGAGTACTAGGTCCTTTTTGCTTTGGCTTATCCAATGGTATGCTGTAAGTTTCAATGTCCCACACCACCCAAAATGGTAGTTTAAGAGTCGCTTCAAATCGATCAAATTTTAGTCTGTCAGTGGGTGTAGGGAATTTAATTTTTGGTTTACTGTTTTCTGCACACAATATATCATGCTCCAATTTTTTGCATTTTGAAGTAAAGCGAGTAAAACATTTCTGACAATAATATCGTTTTCGAACCTGGTGAGATGGTTTGAAAAATTTATTATAATCGGTAATTAAAGCGAGATGACTCCTTTGAGGATCGTCCAAACTTCTTATAAGAAATAGATTAATTTTCTCGTCAAAAGTACACTTGCTTTTCCTGTACACAATCAACTCATTCCCGGTTGTGTGTGTGTAAATGTCCACGCAAAACTTGTTTGCTTCCTCGATTTGTTGTAAATCTTCAAACAGATCTATTGCTCCTTTAAATCCACAATAGTCTATTTTATTTAAATATGGAATGTACACTGTGGGTCTGCTGATTTGTTTGTGAGGCAACTTTTTCCAATAGCGACTGGCCACAAGACAATAGAGCAAACAATTATCATCCTTATTGACAATGTTCAATACACCTCGACGGACAAATGGTAATTTTAGGTATTGTGTTGGACGTGCAATTCTGAATGGGACATATTCCATAACGGTAATATCAAATGCAAGTATTGTATGGACTGCCCAGTTGGACCCGTGGGTGTTGAAAACATTTAACTTTGCAACAATTTCGGAAAAATTCTCAATACACAAATCATTAATCTCGTGTGCATTAAACATACGAACAAAACGTGATGAGAGGAACACAATATCGTGTTTATCGCTGCTTAGGTTTTTCAAATGTAGCATTAGCTTGAATTTACACTGCATGTTTGAGAACATTTGTAATACTTGCGTTAACAGCTTACGTATTGGTTTCTCCAAGTATTCTGCGTATTCATCAATAGCTTGGATAATAAAATGTGGAGTGTGTCTGTAAGTAATCACACTCCTTGAATGAGAAGACTCGAGTTCGGAAAAAATATCTGAATCCACATCTGTCTTGGAACCCGGACAGTCATGCTGTTCCCGATATTCATAATGAAGTTTACAAATTTGACAAAAATGTTGTCGATCATTATGTTTGTTTAAGTCGAGTCGTGTATACGTACGAAAGTTACAGCTTGAAAATCCACACCAGAGTTTCTAAGGGGAAATATTGATTATTGCTTTTGTTTTATAAATTAGTATCCTCTGATATTTCATGCGTAATGTGAACTCACTCTTTCAGAAGTTGTGGGTTTCGGCTGGGTCTGCAAAACTAGATTTTTGTGAACAGCAGGATCTAAAATCATTCCGTCTCCAGACATTTCGGATGTATTTATCCAGTTGCGATGCCAAGAGTATCAAAAACATCAACAAGAGAAGAACGCATTGACCAAAGATGAGAATTCTACCGATAATATCCACGACACTAAGTTGGGTTTCTTCGTCCACTGTAATACCTTCCCAGGTTGGATTGGAACCATTAAAAATAAAACAATCAGACACGTTTCGGGGTGCCAACGAAAATGAATGATTACAATAATAAAGGGGGACAACAGGTGAAAATATTGAATCTTTCTCGTAGAATAAACCCCCCGAATAATGGCAGCTTATACACCGTTGTATCACCGTTGATCTACATCCACTCCAGCTGCTGTTATGCAGTATGGAGTCACATTCGCGAAATGCGTAGGTGCTTAGAGTGTTTCGGCGGGATTCGGAAATGTTTGTGCACTTGTTCGCGGACTGAAGGTACTTTCCACCCAATAATATACAAAAAACGCAATCAGAGTGAGTTTTGTCGCTGCACACCTCCGCTAACGCTGCACAAAATGGAAGAGAAATGAAATGTTAATATTATTTTATACCGTAGCTTAGGTATCAAAAAAGGAAAACTGGCAAGGGATTACTTACCAATTGCCATCACGTGAGCCAAGGCCAGCACGGCAATCAGCATTTTAATGGTTCCTCCTTTTTTTGGTTCGGTCGTAATCTTCCCATGACGTCCACACGTTCTTTGTTTCGGATGACGTATCATCGCTGTTGTTAAGAGCTTCAGCAATTTGGGCGTTCAGCAGAGCCAAGGGTAGATTAGCTTGTCGCAAGACGGACAAGAACTCACTCAGACCTTTCAAGGCTAACTGCTTATTTATAACTTTTTTTGTAACGTAAGAGAGAAGGTCGACAATATTCGAGCCATGAACCACCTTGCTTTCAATAATGATTTCGTGCACAGCATTCCAAGTGAGAAGATTGGATCTTTGCAGAACCTTTAGCATTCTCTCAACGTTCGCCTTTTGGTATGACTTTACCAGACCGGTGACGTGAGAGATTTGCTCCTCTGTTATTAGAGACTCAGGCTTTTTTTGTGAGTAAACTTGATCGACTAAACGTTTATACATTTCTTCGGGTACCAGTTTGAACACTTTGAGTCCGCTGGCCATTTTTTAGCGTCGGTGCTAATACTTCAGCAACACAAATCGTTGTAAAAACGTAAGACAAAATGCGTGCAATTTGTTTATAATTCTGTGAAAAGATTTTTCGTACTGAATCGATATTCGGATGTTTGGGTAAACGTTTTAAAAACGTCTTGCTTTGTTTTGCAATACTGGGAAATATTTTGCATGAACCACGATTAAATGTTTCAAGGTTTATAAAAATTTCCAACAGAGCATACAGAGCTTCATTGTCCAATGCAAAAATGTAATCTTTAAATTTGGCTTTGCTTTTCAAATGTATTAACTTGTACAATTGTTCGTGGTATTTTTCAAATCTGTCGCAGCTCATAACTAATTTATTTCGTAAACTTCAGAGCCCTCTTCTGGGAAAATACAGCTGCGCAATTTCACTTTACTGTCCGTATGCAGTGGATGTACATTTAAAAATAAGTATCCACATTTCTTTAAATTGCAACTTCTGTTATAGCAATCTACAAACTGTTGAGATTTTTTTGGAAACACCTGTCTTCCAAATATAGATATGTACAACGACCCACGAGGATTTGACATGAAACAGAAATAGTGAGCCTGTTTTGTTAGGATTGAGTTATTCCGCGCAAAAATATTTTGGGTAAGATAAATAATTGACAAATTCTTGTGGTGCGAATCCACTGTAAACAGCTGATGGGCAAGAGTCTTGTTGGGGCCCGTCAGATCGCTTTCCCGGTCGTCGAACAAAAGGAGACTATTTTCTTTTGCACTACTAATTATATTAATGTCATTTGTGAAAGTCACCTTTGGATCGTTTTGTTCCACATCGTAGAAACTTTTCTGATATGTATTATAAATGTAGTAAACGTTTTCCCAGAGTGAGGGGTCTGTTTTCCCTTCTGGTGTAATCGCCAACTCTTTCCGTCTTCTAATTATTTCTAAAGCCAAAGTAGTTTTACCCGATGATGTTTGACCATAAAGAACGCAAATGCAAGGAGCAAGTAACTTATAGTCATTGCTAGTGACTCTTTGCACGTCCATACTTACTTACGAAATGAGCAAATCAATAGTGTGGCAGTCTATATATAATTCTCTTGAGCAATCATCACACAAATATTACCACCTGACTTGAGTAAAGACTTGCATATACGTATATTAGAAATGCAAAAAAATGATGAACGCACATATTAGGAATTCTTTCTAATTCTGAAATTATTTATAAGTGGCTGTTCAAATTTATATTACTATTTGAATTACTATGATTGCTGTGACATATCTAGCAAAAATAGTTTTAATTTGACCGTGTACCATAATGCAAAAAAATGTCAACAGTGAGTTTATTCAAATTTCCACGTTACGTTAATTTTGCATGAACCCTACCCGGAAAATTGTCATTCGGTATAAGCTCGAATGTACCAAGCTTCACAATGCAATCATTATACAAGTCGAACTACATACCATTAATTCAGATCCAACTCGCACCCTAACGTTATTTTGGGTTCCGTCATACTTGCACGAACCCTACCCGGGAGTTTGACATTCGGTTAAACTTGGTATGTGGCAGCCTTCACAATGCATTGGTATTACAATTTAAAGTACCTAACATTATTTGCGAAACAGCCTCTGCGGACACTATTTATGAACCGACCCAGGTCACGGGATGACCTCTGTGTAGTATATCGACTCTGTAACAATATACCGGAAAAAGATTTTCAAATTTCCAACAAATAAGGAAATTATCAAAATGGTATACCTGCTCACTACTAGATGGCTACCGCAATAAAAAACTGAAACATGTACAGCTTGCTTGAAACTAAAAAATTCCCGTGTCATTAGATGACCCTTGTGTAGTTTGGAATTCGGTAAAAATGGCTGGTCAGTGGGTTACTGCCTTTGTCCACAATAGTGAAATGAAGGTGGACAGTAGTGGGGGGGAAATTCCGGGGTCAGGGTATCCCTCCGAGCTATAATTGGGGATCTAGCTATAATTAATTAATATTGTGGTACAAATTAAGATTTACGCTTAAACTATAATAAAATGTAATTCCAGTGGTCACTGGTGACCTGCGGAAAGATTGCAGGACAAAATAAATGCATGTCGAGTAATATATTATGCTATAGATGCATAATTTCAAAAACTACTTTAGCCTTTGCGGTTGTAATTCATTCGTAGGGACCCCATTTTAATTACAGTTTGATTCCAGTATAATTACTGGAACATTGCCCAAAATTATTTGCTTTTCGGGGAATTGCAGTAGAACAATAACTGGGAGTGACACACATTTCCCTTTCAAAATGACATTTGCATTTAAAACTCTGCTGTGTCAACATGTCACCTATCCTAATTTTCTCCTTCGTCATTATTCCCGTCTGCTTTGGTGGTCATCTTGCCCATCATTGTGCTTTGTGTGTTGAAAGTCACCGTAAATTCATACTTACTCGTTCACACGAGGCCAAATGTGTGACCCCGGAAGAAGCAGCCACTATTCCGACCATTTACATGGGTAAAGACCACCACACTTGTCACAAGTTTGACCATATTCACTCCCGATTCCGACTACATACACCAAAGGTTCCAGCAACAACAACTACTACAGTGACCACAAGTACGGTGACAGTGCCTACAACTACAATGGAATTAACTTCAGCAAGTACAAAGGTCATTGAAAGGACCAGTCGTCAACCTAGACCGAGCATTCTGCCATGGGCTAGTAAATTCGTGCACTCCTTTCCACCTCCCACCTCCACAGTGACCACAAAAATGACACCGAGGCAAATGATCACCGTCCAGATGCAAGATGAACCAATAATTCCTGCTCCGCAAACTTTACCTCCACTGCCAGCATGCTGTAAGCACTATTCTTAATACTATAATGACGAATGTAACAATAATGCATGTGTGAATATGCCTAACCTTACTATTATGTATATCAATAAATCCCTATTTACTTTCATTACAGCTGCCATGCCTGAAACGCGTGCAATGAGAGCCCAGCGGATTATTTGTCGCGGGTATTTCACCCTTCTCCGGACGCCGGATGCACTCCCGGGAAGCCATGCGTGGAACCAGGCTAATCCTATGCGTCAATACCAACAGCGTTGTGCCTTCCTGATAGCTAATCATGAGATACTACAGGCTTGCTAAGTTGAAATTCGTTCAATTTATTTGAAACAATTTAATCATGAATAAATAAATGTTTAAACTGAACTCTCCGCCACCTCATCTTCAACTTCTACACATGTCTCTGGCATTGGAAATGGTGTGGGTCGTCTTGTAGGTCGTGGACGAAGGTAATGGCGGCGGGGAGTGGAGGTCACATTAGCGGGCTTTTTCGGGGTTGACTCGTGGAGAGGTACCTCTTCAAATTCTTCCTCATCCTTTCCCAAGTCGGAGTTTTGCAGGTGTAAAGTTGGAGTGGAATATTCTTCCATGGAACTCTCGTTGAGTAGACGATTCATTGTTATCTCCCCGGGTAAAGTGTACCTCCGTTTTATCCTCCGAGCTAAGACAAATATCCCTCCCAGAGCAATAAACAGGGCCACGGTGGTAAAAATTGCCAATACACTGACTGTAACAAATCCAAAATTCTGATTTAGTAAGTATTTATGCATATTTCCACGCTTTCATCCATCCATTCAGTGCACAACTAGCATATACTTACATGTTGGGATAGTCAATCCAAGTATTAATTGCTTGGGTGAAGTCCTCTCAGAAGATCCTTTAATAATAGCTGGCTCATCATCACAAAAATCCTTCGTTAGAACGAGGTAGGAAAAATCCCCAATGTCCTGACCAATGCCCCAACAACTACCATTCCTCATGTTCACAACCCATCGGCAGCTCCCCTCAGACACACACGAAATACAGGATAAAAGATTCTCACACATTTTTTCGCACCTTTTTTTCCCCTCCAAAAAAAATCTTCACTGTTCACTTCAGAAGTTCAAACAACTTTTTACTTTCATGCTACAAGAGAATGAATAATGATTCATTTCATTCCTATTAAGTTTGATACCGTGCCAAGATGCCATATTCTTAATTTCAGGAATAAATAATAATAATAATAATAATACATGCGCTTGTATGGTCGCGAGCATTGCATAGATGCGTGCAAGCATTTGCCGTGAAAAAACTTGTCTGGGCTCTTTTCCTCCCTCCACACACAGCTCCGTCCCAGATACGCACTCAACTTTTTTTTCTCAACCATCCCAGACCGTCCGATCCAGCCTGGGATGGAGTGCGACCTTGTGGGGCGATTTTTTGCCAT
>JAQGBT010003085.1:0-21007 GCA_034698585.1 Disparrhopalites patrizii | reverse complement strand
TCGCGACTTGTAGCTCTAGGAAACTTCCGGCTCACGTCCTTCTTCTGGGACAAACTTCACGTGTATACATATGAATTATACGTATATGTACATATGAATTGTACATGTTCGCATACTTGTCCAGATAAGTCCCTCAGTTGTTTAGTATGAGTGTCGGTGTGAAAATGGGAGGGTGAGTGAAAGTAAGGCTAATGATAGTAATAATAATGCCCCTTTTCACTCTCTCCTTCTCTCTCCTTTTCTCTCCCTCTCTCTTCTCTCTCTCTCTCTCTCACACACACTTGATGCATGAGGAATTTCAAACAATTTGACATGACTTTCCATCTCAATAGCTCTCCGGTTTCTCCCTCTATCTATCTCCCCTCACTCCTTTCATGAATAATCAACACGGAATGGAAGGCGGACTGAGTGAGGGGACGAAGTAGAATCCGCGCGTATCTCGTGTCAAGGGCTAAACACATAATACATTCAATCCTACTGAAAAGCATACGTTCTATTCTCTCTTTTCCTCTCTCTCTCTTTCTTTCTCTCTCTCTCTCTCTCTCTTGTTCACCTCTTCTTCGACCATAGGACATTTTCACGCCCAAGGACATAGATCTCCTTCTCGCTTTCTCGCTTCAATAACACCACTTTTTTTTCACTTCTGCCCTCCACTCTCCTCTGAACGTGTGAGTATGGTGTGGCACACCCCTAGCTAATGCTACTGATGTGTTTTTTCTGCGGCTATTTTCTTTACCCTTGTTTTCTTTTAAGTAACGATAAGACGAAATGAGAGGAGTCGCTAATCGTGAGTATAAAGAATGGGCGAGACAGTGAGAGAGTCAAGGAGTGAGAGAGAGAGAGGATGGGAGAAAGGAGAGAAAACACACTTTTCCTATTAACAAAAGTGGGCTCTATTGCCCACCCATTTCAATGGGAAAAGCCAGGGACGTGCAAGAAATTATGCCAGTCACAAAGAAGTGGATGACAAAAGCAATTGGTCTCTCTCGCGTGCTCCCTATCCATGATTCGGTATCTTTCTCCCTCCTTTTTCTTCATTCTCTTTCCCGCAGTCCGTGGATTTGAATTTCTCTCGCCTTTCCTCCATTTCTCTGATGCTAGACTCTCCCTCTCTCCTGTTGCGTTCGTATTCCTCATCCTTCTCTCTCTCTCTCTCTCTTTCCTTCTCTCTCCTCTCTCTCTCGCTCTCTCTCTCTTTCTCCATTATTCTCACCCGTATCTCCTCTTTCTTTCTCCCAGAGCCAGTATTTTACTACCCACTCCAGTAATAAGGACTCGCCCTGGAAATTGCATTAGCATGCTCCCCATTAACCAGCCCATATCTCCTCTCATTCATTTCATGCGAGAGCCTTTCACAACAACTATTTGCTGACAAATAGTGAATTATTGTCAACTCGTGAATATTTCCAGGGAATTGAAACACATTATTATTTCCGACACGTATCAATATACAGAATCTTTCACGCATTCTTTCACTGTATAAAAAAAACTCTTCTGCCTCCGTCGCCACCGCCTCTAGAGTATGAGCTCAAACTCTTTTTTCTTTTGCATGACCAATATGTACTGCTTTTAGTGGTACTATAATAGCCCACGTACGCCTTTCACCCCTTACAAAAGTAGAGTGCCGCCAACTTTTACCTTACGTAATGTACCCAAGAGAAATTGGAACTGAAGTATTAACGGGGAAAAAATAAATAAAGAAGAAAGGATAGCTACAGAAAAAAGAGGAGGGCGGAGGGAAATACTTTCAGAAAAGTTCCTGTCTCCTTCCTACTCTTTGCTTTTATCAGTGCCTGTAAACCCATGCCCGTCAATATTATTACCACCACTAAAATACGGGGACCAAAGGGAGAAAAATCTACTTTCTCCCGTGTAGGTATGTGTGTACACATTTTTTTTACACAGAAAGATGAGTCGAGGGAAAAATGCAACTAAATTTTATCCTTTTGGTCGTAACTAATCTCAACTTGTTTTCTTTACTGTGCCATATAAGTGAAAGAATGTTTTTTTTTCCTCCAAAAAATTTTCTCTTCGAAACGTGAAAAGAACAAAGGAGAAAAAAAGAGAGGAGGAAATGTTCTAGAGGTTGCTTCAAGCACAGTGTCAAAAAAAAAACGAAGTAAGGGGGAAAGGACGGGGGAAGTAAGAAAAAAGAGACGTAAGCCGTTTCACACATTAAAAACTTTTATTTACTACTCCAGATTCTTTTTTATATGTATATACCTACACTTTTTGCCAAAAACTTGTCAACTATTTTGCAGAGAATGGAACGAGAATCGTTTGCTATGAGGGGAGAAGTATATGGAGGGAATAAACGAGAGCTAAAAGGAACATGAGTTGATGGGGAGAGAGGGAAAACATTATTGTTGGAGCGGATCTCCCAGGCATTTTTTAGGGAATGGCAAAAGCTCCAGGAAAAGAGATATATCCATACATATATCAAAAAAACATGCAACTAATGCTACAAACAGTCATATAAAATAAAGCCTTTCCAGTTCAGCACCGGAGATACTGTACGAGGGGAAGGCAGTAACAAAATTTAAGGACTGGCAATAGTTTGGGGACTTGTAGCAACAACCATACAAGGGAAGGGGCAGGGTGCGGAAATAACTTTGGCGGGGGGTCTTTTGCAAAGATGAGAGGAAGGGGAACAGGGCACATGAAGAGCTAGAACGAAAAAAAGATCATGAAAAAAGGGAGGGCAGGACCCAAAAGAAGGAACGTGGGTGAGTTGATGAGAAACGGAAAAGGCCATTGCAGAATTATTTTTCCATCCATTTTTTAGGTGCAAGGATGCATAACAAACGTCTGACAACTCGTACTTAAAAGCCGGGACTTTTGCAAATAATCCCAAAAACAAATACAAGAACAAAGTACAAGCAAAGTGGCATGATATGGAAAAATTGCACATCTCTGTACAACATGACGTTCAAAGGTTGTCGCAATGTCTTCCTTGGTGAATACTAATTCTATTTCAAAATGTCATTCAATTACAAAAGAAACTGTCCTGTCCAGTGAAAAAAAAGAGTAATATCATCAGAGGTGAAGAAAATATAAAACCTTCAGAAGCTGAGGACGAAGACCCCTGTTATTCTATAGGTCTTACGCGATTTTCCCCATCTTTTTTTTTGAAAACCTCAGCATGACAATAGGCTACCAGGCATACAATTCTAAAAAAAGACCAGGGCAAAGAGATGACAAGAGGGTACAGGGCGACGAGAGGAAGTGTAAGTCAGTAGAAACTAGTTACTACTTGAGTCTCCTTTGGAAAGGTCTATGTGGTAGGGACGGTGAAAAAAAGAATTATGGTGAATGATGAACATACTGGAAGAGAAAGAAAGTGTAGGAGAAGAAAAAAAAGGACATGGCTTAAAAGCACTGAGGAAAAATGAGCAAAAAGTATATGGGACACATACAGAAAAAAAAGAGAGAGAAAAGAATCCTTTTTTGTGTGATTGTATACACAAAGGAGACACGAGGAAAAGGAGAGGAAGAAAACCAAGTCGTTGATGGAGAAGATGCCTTTGTGCACCCCGAAAGCCTCTCATTTAATACAGTGCATCCCGTTCTAACTGGAGGGGAGGAAAGGAGAAAGAGAGAGAGAGAGAGAGAGAGAGAGAGAGAGAGAAAGAAGGAGAGAGAGAGAGACAGAGGGAGGGAGGCAGAGAGAGAGAGTGCTTAGGAAAAATATAGAAAGGCCGAGAGGGAGAGAGAGAAAGTGCGACACTGAGGGGAACATTATTTCAGTACATAAAGCAGGAGATGAGGCAAGTGAATGATTTTATTCAGACTGATTCCCATGCAATTTCCAAGTCACCAACCAAGTCGTAATAACTTTATTGCAGACTGAAATTAGCGAGTGGGATTCCGAAAAATTTTCTGCAGCGTCTCCGTACTTACCACCGCTGTAAGTGCTTACCATTGTGCCAAATACGACTTGTTTTTTTACCCTCCGCCACTCAGATACTTTCCTGTCATTGAAAACGTTTTATTTCTTTCTTCTTCGTCTTCTCTATTTCCATCCCCCCCCCGAAGGATGAAGCCTTTGCTCGAGTAGGGCAGTTCCTTTACCCCCCACCCCTCCAAATATTTCCCGGGGTTCAGTCCTTCCTCTCACGTTCTTTGTTATACATATATCCAAAGACACACATAGGGGATGACCCAAACGTAAACTATTAAACTCTCGGCAACTTGTCTGTGTTACTACCCCGTCTATTGCCACTATGAAGAGAAAACGAGAGGGGAGGGAGAGAAAGTAGACTCATCGACGCTAACTTTCCTTTCAAATGATAAATATAGATTATGTTACTTACTTTATGACTTGCTCCTCCGAACAATGAAAATAAATCCAGAAAAGACTCAGTCACTGTATTATATTGAGGGAGGGAGTTGGAGAGGAGAGAGAGAGAGAGCTAGAGAAAGAGAGGAAGGGGAAGGAAGAAGCATAAAGGATGGAGCTTTAACTGATTCTGTACATTCTATACTTTCTCTCTCATCTCTCCCCTCCCATTTTCTCTCTCCCTCTCGCTCTCTTCCTCTCGCAAATTTTTTATGTCCTACATTAAATTCTTGTCTTTCTTCGCGACCACCACGATGGACATGATGACTTTACCGGAACACAGAACAAGCTCATAAACTTTCAGTACCTTGTACCTCACAGTTCGCCCTTATAGTAGTTGGCTCTTATGCATGAAGACACTCACTCGGGAAGGAACTGGAAGCAACAAGAGCTACAGGGGCCGAGAGAGAGAGAGAGTGAAAGAGGGAGACAGGGGAAGAGAAAGACATACACAGAATATTTCTGCTACCGAATTCCCTCCCCACTATTTCCAATCTCCATTTTTTTCTCCTTCCTTCGTAGTACATGCCCTGTGGAAGCGGAACGTGAGCTTGAAAAAAAAAGTCTTTGCAAAGAAAAAGTCGGAGTGAAAGAGGAAGAAGAAGAAGAAGAGAGAAAGATGGGGTTGAGTGGATGTATAAACACAAAAAAGTTAGCTCTCCTACTGCTCCGGAGGAAGGAGGTGAAAAGAGAAATATCCAACTGAAATGTCGCCAGCATTGAAAAAGATTAGAATTTTTTCTCTCCCCTCCGCCTCCTCACTCTCTCGTCGTTCTCTAGAATTTTTTATGACCAAATAAAATCTTCAAGTAAAAATGCAAGCTTATCAAAAAATACACATGCATACAAGAAGAGACACTTCCTCCTCATTTTTAGTTCCACTTCCTACATGCATACTGAAAGGGAATGGATTTTTTTTTCTGTCCGTTCCAACTCCGGAGAAACTAGTTGTGGGCTTATCCACCGAGTTATGTTACTCGCATCCTTACAATAACAAGAGATTTGCTACACCCATAACTTCTTCGAAAGTCGGGGTATTTTTAAAAATAAAAACTTGAAGAAAAAGTTTAGTTTGCATGTGCATTTAAATAGGAAACTTTTTTTTTCCCTCCCTCAACCGAATTATTGTATTAGCGTGTATGTTCACTCAAGTGTGTGGCGGTGGGGAAGCAATCAATAATTCAAAATGGACATAAACCCCTGATTACATGCCCTACACTTCTCTTCGTTATTTACCAAACGCAATTTTACGATTACACGACAACTTAAGGCATAAAAAAAGTGAAATTCGGGGAAATACCACCTCCAAAAATAAATCAAACTGTCAAGTCAGATAAGCAGATTCGTAACTGGCATAAACTTTTTGAACGCAATCAAAGATTTTTGTTTTCATTTTATTACGATACAAACGTCTCATAAAACTGGTTGAATGTAGCTTACCACGGATTGTTTTTGCATACATAAATCCTGCCAGGAATACCTGTTGTTTTCAACTAAAAACTGTAGCAAAACTGAGAAGAAAAGTCTGCCATTGAAAATATGGGGAGCAGGTGGAGAAAAGGGAAGAGATGAGGGGAGGTTGCGGAAGGATCAGGAGGTGCTAAAGCCAAGTAAATATTGGCAGGGAAACTTGTGCTGAGGGGGAAAGAGAAGGGCAAGTCATTGTGTTCCCCATGATTGTTCTTATTGAGAAGGAATGTTTCCGTTTGCGTGAAGATTTTTTTTCTCTTTTACCCCAGTCCCCTCAGCTATGTACGTGTATTCAACCCACACCGGAGAGGGAAAGGCTATAAAGAGAGGCACCCACAAGGGAGAAACAAGGAAAGGGGGAAGGCCATCAATGATCCTGCATATCTTCCCCCAAAAAAAGAGAAAAAAAATAATAGAAGAGGGGAAACGCTAAACCAGAATGGGGGATAGATCTACTAAATCAGGAAGGGAGAGCAGAAGAGCGACAGTGAGACAGAGGGAGTGAAAGAAGAAAAAAGACAAAGAAACTGCCTAGATAAAATTTGCTCCAACTTCCGTGACCACACTTTTTCCCTTTTTTGTTTGTTTTTGCAAAGGAACCTTTGCGAAGACAAAGATCTAGCGGAAGATAGGCCAGTTGTTCGTCTTCCGCTATGGCAATGGCGACCATAGACAATTTCGAAGATGACAGCGTCCCAGAAGCTTCTTTATTGTTCAACAACAGATCAATTGAGCTTTATTATGGCTCCTACAGATACTCTGTATGAGTTGTGAGAATGTGAAACTAGGGAGGGGGGAAGGGGAGTAAAAAAAAAGGAGTCTAGGAGATGAAGTACGGAAAAGTGCAACGTAGGCCATAAACTTGTTGGATACCAAAGATAGAAAGTGGGAGAGAATGTAGGAGAGGATCAGCGAGAAAGCACGCGAGAATGGGAGAGAAAACTGGAGCGAATAAGAAAGAGGGTGAAAAATAAACCCATTCAGAAATTGAGAACAAGTAACAAAACCGGAGAACGAAGAAGAGAAAAAAGTGGGAGAGAGCAAGATAGAAAGAGAAAGAGAGGCTGAGTAAGAATGACGGAGATAAAACAGGAGATCTGCGAAAAACGCGAGAAGCAGAGTTTGCACGGGTGGGAGAAACATAAAACTGGAAAATAAGTGGAGACACAAGAAGAAGGGAGAGTGAAAAAATGAAAAAAGAAGCGAGTCAGAGAGAAGGAGAGAGAAACAAAAATAAGGAGACAAAGTGAGAGAGAAAAATAAGACAAGGAGAGAACGCTGGAAAATATGAGAAAATAAGACAAGGAGAGAAAGCTGGAAAATATGAGAAAATAAAAAAGGGCGAGAAAAAGAGAGAGAGACGTAGACGTATGATGAGATTGAGAGAGAAAGATGGAGAAAAGTCAGAATGAGAGTGAAAGAGAGCAAGCTAGTGAGAAGAATCGGAGCGAAAGAGAAAGAGTGAAAGTATGAATGAGAATGAGAAAAAAGGAATGCAAGAGAATGAGAGAGAGAGAGGTAGGATGAGATTGACAGAAAGAGAATCGGAGAGAAAGAGGGGGAGAAATAAGGTAGAATGAAAGAGTAAAGGAAGTATGAGAGAGAATAAGCAAGAGAGAGAGAGAGAGAGAGAGAGAAAGAGAATAATGGAGAATCTTTTTATAAGAGTGTGAAATGGTGAGCTCAAGTCTGCGTTGATCCGTCTTGATGGATCTTTTCTCCTGGTCTTTACATCCCTAGTTCTTATGTATGAGAAGTCCTACACTATCTTTTCCATCTCTCGCCCTTGTTTTGTCCCTGAGAATTTTTATATATAGGAGAAAAAAGAACTGCTAACTTATTTCTTTGCCTTTTTCTTCGTTGCCATGACCCTGCTCAGATAGATAAAAAAAGAAGATGCGGTGGCTTGTAACTATAATAAAAGTTGTACACCTATGATTTTCTCTTTTCTTTGAATCCCCCTGCATCGGACTTTGGTGTGCATTGCATCAGGAAATATTGAAAGCTTCATCGGTATCCATAGCTTTTAAAACCAATATGATCCTTCTTTTCTGCAGGAGTTACTTTCACTTTCTCAATCCTTTTTTTTCGCTCTCTCCCCCTTGATTCGTTCCTTCTTTTTCCAGTAAACCATGTATAGGGGGAAGGAGAGAGAGAGACTCCGACTGTTTTTTCTGCACTCACACAATTCTAGAAATGTTCTTTGGGAGTTGCGCTTCTTTTAGTTGTCAAGCTATTTGATTTTTAAAGGAGTTCCCTCGTCCAACTATTTTTCTTCATTTACCCTTCGCCCCACGATATTTACAAAGCCGTACGCACTGGGTGAGAACGACGTGACATAAGTTTCTCCCTAAATCCTCCCGCGTGTGTCCGCCTCGGTGTACATTGTGAACACGTTTTGGAGTGAAAGGAATATATGTGTATGTGTGTGTCCTGTACTAAAGTCACGATCTGCTTCCACTTTCAAGACTTTTGCACAGATTAACTTTTCTCCTTTGTATCTCATTGACTTTCCCCATCACCCTACATGAGTTCCCTGCATGCCTGGTGTAGTCTGTAATGACACACGGCTAATAAAGGAGGAAGCATGATCATCCCTATCGCAGTCTCCCAAGGCTTGTAATAGTTGCGAAAGAACGAAATAAGGCGAGCTCCGACCCCGTCGTAATAGCTCTCCCTTATAGCAGTAGTTTTGGTTTGTCTGTCGTGCCATTGCAATATGCTTCCTCCAAACAAGTTTTCTCATTAAATCTACAGTTGGCACTCTCTATTACGGTCCTTTTGATAACAGGTTTCTTCCTATATCGGCGCCAGAAAATTGTTCTCTCGTTAACTGTCTCCAATTGCTAACACAGCATTTCTCTTCCTCTACTATACGCTTTTAATTTACAACAATGAAAATTGCCTGCTTTGGTGCGTACTACAGAGACAGTGAACATACCAATCATAGCATTTCACACTCTATATAATACTTGCAGGTTACTTTTACAGCAAACACCGCTGTGGCAGCTTTCCCTTATAACGGCTGTATCTCCATAACAGTGGAGCAAATTCCTTCCTTCAAAACCTTTCGCCCATTAATTACCACATTAATAACACTAGGGCATTTACAGTGGAGTCACTCTCAAAAACAACACCTCTTTTTAACAGCATGTTTTTTCTAACGTCTGGAAATTCATTGCAGCTTGTAGATGAAATAGGTGTTAAAAGTGCTATCTACTGCAGTACTCCTTTTGGGGAATTTTGGGGTCCACTTGATGCTGCTATAGAGAGTTTTGTATGCTTTGCATGCTTTTTTTAAAAAAAACCATGCTTTTCGTATAAAAACCAAATTATGCAGACTTCACTTTGCAAATTTCTGCATTTTATAATAATATGCTTTGTTCTAGCAATATCAACTTATGCCTGCCAAAATTTAATTGTTCTCCTATTGTATTCGATGAAAAAACCGGTCTGGGGATCAAAATTCACAAATAACCGTATGTGAATTGTTTGTTGCCAATATTTCAATATTCCTTGCAAATGTTTCCTCCAACTTCTTGAGAACATGCTCGTTTTTGAAATTATGCTTAATTTAAAAAAAAAGCAGGACTTAAACAGTCAAAAACTCACTCAGAATAGCACCAAATAGTCTAAAACTTCGGCTACAATCGACCCCTCAGTTTTTGCCCCCGTTATAGAGTGACCAACGTTATAAAGCGGTTCAGTAGCGAAGCAATCCATATATCAGTCATCCTCAATAGTGGTCAGTCTCGCCTCTGAGACCCTTCCATTTACCGCATTTCTGTCATCACCGGGGTCAGTCAGTCAGTCAGTCCCTCGATCCCTTAAAAATGATGACCACCTAATATTTACCAGCTCCCTTATAGAGATAGTCCACAATACGATGGCTTCTCCCTTTTACCCCGTAAGACTGTAATATTTCCCTTATTCTATCAATCCAAATCCTCTACAACAGCGTCTTGCTCTTATAATAGTCAATTCCAATGTCGTAGACCGTTGTTTGCCAACTTTCTATAGGGCCAACATCCTTCTAAAAGGGTTTCTCGTTACAAAAAGTGGGAAAAAATATTCCTCTCAAGAATTTTCTCCTACTGTTAAAGCAAAAACTTTCTCCTACTGTTGATACAGAAATTCCCGTTGTCCCTACCCGGTTTCCTGGATAACGGAGAGAATTTACGGATTTACGTGACGTTATAGGGAGACTGGTGCCGTTATAGAGAGCCTGGCGCCGGTATAGAGAGACTGGTGCCGTTATAGAGAGAGTGGTGCCGTTATAGAGAGAGTGGTGCCGTTATAAAGAGAGCGGTGCCGTTATAGAGAGAGTGAAGTTGATTATAATTATGCAAAGGTTTGTATAAAGGGGGGAAAAGGAATCTCGATAGAGCGTGTATGTACGGGTTAAAAGAGGTCTGGAACAAAGGGCTTTCTCGTTTGGGAGCATTTGAGGATAGTGCTTGAAGGAGGGCGCGTAGTTCGTGCATAAGAGACCGTGTGAAAGAATGTGGATATTCCTTTTAGGCCTCGGAGATGGCGCAGAATCACTAGTCGAAGGGAAGTTGTTTGGGGGCTGGCGGGCTTATATATTGTCGGGGCTATACCCATATGCAGTATATAAGGACGGAGGCAGGGACTACAGGGCCAATCCATACTCCTTTACTCGCACGCACGCGGCACATACGACTTTTTTCCCCTTCCTTCGAATGAAACCCGCATTCAGCAACACAGACCAGTGAAGGAAGGTAGTGTGTTTTAAACCAAGTGAGCGAGACCCGAGTTTTTCTAAAAAGGATTTGACTGTATACATCTTATAACATAGGAATATCTCACGGGAGAGGAGAAAAAAAGCGACATAAACCGAGACAAAATCACACAATTTCAGGTAAGTTTGGTTTCGGATCCGATTTTTTTGTAACCCCGGAATTCTCACGGTGTATTGGGGAATTATTGTATTCCTCTATAAGGTTTTTCATTCCTCGTCACGTCCATCACATTTTTTGTACAGGGGAATCTTGTATCCATTTAAAGGGCGGTCGAATGTGGAACTTTTTTTTTCCTGGGTTGAAATCTTGTGTGGTTTTTTCTTGTTCTGTATTATCTGTAGGAGTTTTTACCAGATTTCAGATTTCTCCGACATGTGTAGGTTTCTCATGGATAATTTGGGGTGACAACTTGTCCCTTGTGAAGCCCTGTGACCTCGTCATCGTGCAGAATGTGAATCAAATGTATTCTGTGTAGGATTTTATTCGAATCTAGCGGAAAAAAACCGACAGGAATTAGCCCGGTTGTGGCTGGGGTTATACCCGTACCTGGGAAAAATTGGAAGTTTCGGAAATTGACCTTTCTCATTCTGCCTCTGTAGGAAGGAAAAACAAGCCGTAGAAGGTGTTTCATGTAAATGGTGAATTTTGTGAAAATGTCCTCACATGGATTTTTGATTGAGATTAAATGTATTAAACTTGAGTTTTTGACAGAATCTCGAAACAAGGGCAAGTTTGAGTGCTTCTGCTGCACTGATGACATCAGAACTTTAATAAATAAAGTCTCGGGACCGTCACTAGTTACATTTTGGAAAATGTAATGTATTTTGATTGGCAAACAGTGTAGAGCGGTATGTAAAATTGATTTGTATCTCCTACAGTTCAAAATACGGAAAAATACGTGCAATTGATCATTTTAAAAGTTGATCTTAAGGATAAAAGGTCATTTCGTCACAAGCGTACCAGGTGTGTAGTGATCATAGATGTGTTTTAACTGGAGTTAATTAGACGTAGCTGTGGCCACAGTTAGGAACGATTAATTGGCCTAAAATTAATATGAAATGAAGATTTCAAAACCTAATTCAGCAGGTTCTCGTTTAAGATTTGAAACCATCCCCCGCGATGAAATGAGACAGACAGCGTTTAGCGGAGTGACGTAAAAATTTGTGTACATTTTAATTCTAACGAATCTGTAATTTTTCGAGTGCGTATAATTGCAAAAAATATCAAATGACCAGTGAAACTTTACAAAAAGAATGGTTTTTACGTGACAAAGTATGGAACTTAATTTTAAAATAATTTTTTTCGTCTTAGTCAGAACAGCGATGTAGTGTACTTTTAGAACCCTGGGAAACGCAGTTTGAATTGTAATTATCGACATAACTCAAAAATGGTTGTTGGATATTGACAAACCTAAGTTTGCACCTAAGGTTTTGGCATGAGACATCGTATGTACATCAGTCTGTGATTTGTAGTTTGGGCTGTAAGGATAGTGCAAATCATTTTTACGTACCCCAACATATCGTCAGTCTAGCAGCCAAGTACTGGTCCGTAAAAAAGGGTCCAGGGTTCCAGGTTCCGGCATGGTTTAAGTCCTACATGACGTCAGCAAAAAGGCTCATAAATTCCTTGGCATTTTCTTACATAATCAGGAATAAAGCCGAAATTTTAGAAATGATTTTGCACATTTAATATTTCCTCACTGTCTTCACTGACACTTTTTTTTGGCAGTGGAGACGGCGGGGAAATCCAGTACATCTGGAAGCCCTAATTATCAACGTGATTCCACGTGTTCTTGTATTTGTCACATCGTCCGAGGATTCTTTCTAGTAGATTTCGAGTGTGTCGTTGGAGTGTTTGAAAAAATTGGGGAAAACGGGATTGAAAATGAGAGTTGTCGGCGGGTGGATTCACGGATGAGCAAGTTTGCGGTAAAAGACGGTGCATTGCTGTGTGTGCTCCTGTGCAAGAACAGAAAAAAGAGAAAACAGTTTTTAGGAGACGGCGGGAATGTAAAAGCTGTTGGGAGTCGGAAGTAAATGACAATGTGCATACAGACTAACTGCTAAAACTTGTACGTGTGTACTGCAACGACTCACTCTCTCTCGACTTTCGTGTATGTGTATGCATCAGCTGCATGTGTCCCCGGGAATCCTTAAGTATAAAAGTGGGCATTAAGGTGGAAGGGACAGACGTGAACGAGAAATGGGGCCTGCAGAAAGAGGGAAAGGAAGAAATAGAGAGGGATATAGTGCAAGGGGATAGGTCTCGATCACGCACCGCGGACTCCTAGTGTTCATTTGTCAGTGTCGTAATACAATTATGCGATATGTCAATCATTGTAAATTAAGGATTCCCCTTCGAACTACTGAGAGTGGTAAGAGTTGTATGGTGTGGTAGCAGTCGTATGCAAGAGCAATGGCAAAAATAGTTTGAGGGAGAAAAAGAAATGTAAAAGCTTACCGTATGTGGCAGATAAAACGCCCCCACCATTTCTGCTAACTTGCTGGTACCAGGCTGGAGAAAACTCATGCTCCTTGGAATTAGCTCCTTGGAATGAGATCAGGCTGTTGAAATTGGTAGTCATTCACTGCGCCGTTTTTCAAAAGGCATGGCGAGAGGAAGGTATATGAATTTTCCATGTTAACATTTGCAGGCTGAGTTATGTTACACATAGCACTGAATAGCGGGTCAATTTGTGAGGCTAACAGCGTGAGAAAAAATTTGCGCCAATATGGTCATGAAGTTGGAATTTTTTGTACTTTTTATATTTTCATTGTTTTCCGATGACGAGGAAGATAGCCAAAATGTGGGGGCGTTTTATATAAAACGTACCGTATATATATGTATATATGTACATATATACATATTTCGACAAAAATACGTCGCTTGAGCTAAGTCGATCCTTTGGGTAACATTCTCTCTCTCTTTCACTCTCTTTCTCTTTCTTTCACCCTCATGTTGACTGTGTAGGAAAAGCCCCTTTTCCGACGGATTGTCATATTCGACTCCCGCTTTCTCCCATTCGTTATTGCCATCCAAGTGCTATAGAATTCACATAATATAATATGTGAGTATCTGTCTGTGTGGTATGTATTTGTGATTTTTTTTATTGCACAGTATATGCATTTAAGGAAAGTAATGATGAGAGAAATAGGACTAGGCAGAGACAGAGAGAGAGAGAGAGAGAGAGAGAGAGAGCAGAAACAGAGGTAACGAAGAAAAAGCTGTGTTTTCCATTTAATGAAATTGCTATGTATAATATTGTATCCGGGATCCAACCCATAACTGAGACCGTACAAGACTAAGCTTTCTAAGTACTTTTATGATGATTCCCCTTCCCAAACTTGGTGTGGTTGAAATCATTTTAATTGTTGTATGATGAGAAATCTCTCGTTTCTCCCACTGTGCCTTTCTCTCACTCCCTCACTCTCAGTGTTGAGGGTAGTCAGGTTCTGTTAGGGATTGGTTTGGGTAATAGATATTATTTTAATGGGAATCGGGAGAAAAGGCCATTTTTCTTCCGCAAAGTAGGAAAGAATTTGGGAGAGTGTTTGTTCGGGAGTGTGTGTGCGGGTAATGGTATTAGTCATAAGTAATTACTTGTGAGGGGCACCAAGTATGTATGATACAGGGTGGTTTAATGTGGATACTTGGGGGAATAAAGTTCCATAATTTCCCCCTTTCTTTGGAAGTTGTTGGGATGCGGTCTTGAGGTTTTGATTAAATAGAGAATTCTTGTTGTGACAATTTGTTGCCTCATCTTCCGTCTTGTTTCATGTCTTATTTTTGTTGGTTTCCTTCCTCACTAGATACGTATTCTCTTACTTCTTATCGTACTTCTTGGCCTGTACTGGTCTTAGATCCTGAGCGTGGGGCTAGTGATGCGAAGAGAGTGAGAAATGCTGGATTAAGAAAAAGGGAGAGAAATGTGGATTTGTTGAAGGCGATTATTGTTCCCGTCGCTATTCCACATCTGGGCATAATTGAGTAGGGGAAGTAGTCATAAGGATTGTTATTATTGTTCATCAGTTTTTATATGGCCGTGTAATTCATGAATTCCCTCAGTTTGGTTCGTGTGTCAAAATCGGCTGGAAGTGATACTGTCACAGAAAATGACAGAAGATTTCGACTGTAAGCTCCTCACCCTATCCCTCTCTGCTTGTCATCCTTTTGTTAGTCACTTGGGTGTATAATTATTCGAGTGTTAGCTTTGATCAGTGGGATCATTCACATTGAAGAGAGAAAGAGAAAGAGAGAGAGAGAGAGAGATGGTGGTTGCTGATGATGTGCTCTTTCACTCATATTTCCTCTCTTCCCAACCTCAAAAGACTGAGCAAAGGAGGGTGAGCTCTTAGGGGACACGAAGGGGAGCATCATGGGTTTATTTTGTGCATGTAGCACAACCACTACAACTGGTTTATTGCTACCCTTGTTGTAAAAAATATTTTTTTATGATGTGAAAGTTATCATCATCCTCATCATCAAGATTTGTATAAAGCAATGAATGCGTAATGTGGATGAATGAGAGAAAGACAGGAAAGAGAAAGGGAGAGAGGAAAAGTTGGAGAAACTGAAGTGGCACTGTAGATCTATTTCTCTCTACGGTAAAATTACAGCCATACATAATTCTCTGAAGTTTCGACTGACTGCTCGGGAATAAATTTGTCAATATGTATCTGTCCACGTGTTTCGTTTTCGCTCAAACGTTGGCTGTTTGGCGAAAAAATAGGATTGCATAGGACGTGATTCTCAAGGGAGGGTGGTTGTGATAAGGATAAAGATGTGCTAGAGGGGGTGGAGGAGGAAAGCTGATAATTATAGCTGTAGTATAGACCTATGATAAATTCGTTCGCGACTCCTACGTACTACCACTAGCATTACGACTGTGTACAGCTACACTACAGATAGATACTAGCACTACATTTAGCAGTGTAAATACAACCACCCTGTCATTGAGCTCCCAGCTTCTACTACTATAGTATTTTCATTCTGGGCGTATGCAAATGGTGTGCGAAAAAAAACAAGGATGAAAGAAAAGGCATACATAATTTAGTGAGTTGACTGTGTTTGTGTGTGACATGTGATTGTTAGTACAATACCGATATGTTCATCCCTATGCTTCTGCTTCATACAAGTTCATGGAGATACATTCAACTACCCTCTCAAATATTATAGGACTATATATATATGTATACCCTACTTCATCCCAATACGTGGGTGTGTAGTGTAGTAATAATGTTTCAGAGTATGGTGGTGGAGAGTGCTCTCTCCACCGCCTGGCTATTTATCCAAATGGTGTAGCGTAACAATCAATTAGCGGTGGTTCAAATTAATTACCTTCCATATTACTTGTGCATGGTGGCAGCGTTAGTTGTGCTAGTAGTACGTTAAAGTAGTATTACTGAGGGAGTGCAAGTACTTGGTGCTTCTGTACGATGCATATACACTTCAAGAGTATGTTTGGACCGTGTGCCGGGGTATATTGCTTGGAACACTTTAAATAGGAGAGTTTTTTTTTTAAAACGTCGTATATATGATTATTACTTCTAGCCCTAACCCCTGTCCTATGGTGTTGCCAATGAGATCCACATGTTGAATTTCTTCTGATTCTTGTAGTGAGGGGTATCTAGCGCTTACCAGGAGGCAATGCTATAGTAAAAGGTATTATGGGGGAAGGGGGATTTTACTCTGGGGATTCTTGTCCTCTGGCTCGTGTGTGTGTGTGAGAGACTTGGAGCTTCTCCTTCCACCATCTCTTCTGGTGGCAGAAGTGATATCACCATGCCTTCTGAAATTAAGGCTACTATTACTGATACGAGAGCACTCTCTTCCTGGAACTGCTTCTCCTACAAATCCCACCCCTGCTACAATATATCTCTAGGTATATTCTTTCATCCGCCCTTGGTGTTAGTAGCTAACGTCAAGTACATAATGTGTTGGCCGAGACATGAGAATTGTGGCAATTAAGGGATTTTTTCCACTCCCTCTCGCTCGCTCGCTCTCGCTGTCTCTTCGTTTCACATCACCAGGTTCAGGCAGAATGAAGCTCCGTAACATTGGCAAAGATGGGAATAAGAGAGACGACCAGAGTCAGTGGTCGAGGTGGAGGAGGAAGAGGAGGAAGAAGAAGAGGCAAACTGACTGGGTGACTGTATGTCTGTTGTTGTTGTGTCGACGGCTATTGCTGCTGCCGTTGAAGTTCCAATAATAAAAGTCAGCATGTGTTATATATCCACATGAACGCTGGGTAAATGATGGAGGAGTAATGAGAGCGAAAGACAAAGCTAGTAAGGGAGAGAGAGAGAGAGAGAGAGTGAGGGAAGGATAGGAAGGAGGAAAAGCAAGAGTCTATTTGGAGGTGGTGGTGGTTGTAATGGTGGTGTGTGCCTTCTGCTCTTTATCTCTCATCGTGGTAGGATTTGTCGTCTCTGTCTTGTTTGGCCTCGCTCCCTCTCCTTTCTCTAACTCTCACACTTTGTAAGTGTTGCTGTTCCCTCTTGATCCTCATCTCATCTTTTAGCTGTAGTGTTGAAGAAGTATCTACTTATGTACATGTATACAATTTAATTTTTTCGTAGTTTTTTTTTTCGCTAGATTTTGCAATGAGACAGATGACTTGCGTGGGATGAGAAGTTTTACGTAGGTAAAAAGATGCATTTACTTTTTTTTTCTACCAGACGATGGAAGGGCTCGTCTGTGTGTGTGTGTATACTTGTATACTACTTGAATTTTCTCATGCTGAAATACGAAGGAGGTGAGTGGAGTGGTTGTAGGTGTTTCACTTGTGTCCATTTATTTTTACTGTAAAAAGAACCCATTTCTCTTTGTCTCCTTCGTTCATGTGTGTGATGCATTGAAGATGGGTGACACACAGAAATAACATGGAGCAGGAATAGGCAGCTATTCCACGGTGAAACTTATATGGTTGTGTATGATTTGACTACTATTTTTTTCTTTGTCTTTGCGTCTCTGTTACTCTTAGTCATAGTAAGCATTGTTTAAAAAAATAAAGGATGTCGCAAGCGAGTATGTGTGCTTCCAGTGTGAGAGGAAAAGAGTAAAGTTAATGACATTTATTTTATCATTAACTATATTAGTATAAGGCTGGGATTATGTTTCATTATATGACATTTCTTTGTAAAAAAAAAAGTAGTTGGTGAGTTTTTTTCCCCTTTTTCCTGATGACATTGGGTTAAGTACACAAGTTAGCTTTTCGGTGGTGGTGGAAGTGGTACTGGGAGAAACAGTGGCAGACAGAGGAAAATTGATGATTTTTGATGGGGTGTGGCAGAAACTATATTTTCTGTGTGCGTACTCTTATGGACAAAGTATGGTCTCTGGTTCCAACACTGAGGGATAGTGGTAGAAGCAGTTTAGACGGCGTATGAACTTAATGTTCTTCCATCTACATACACGCATCCACTATCTTCTACTGGGAAATACAGCATCACACAGTTTGTGTAAACGATGAATTTTTTTTTCCGGTTGTTGGTTTATAATTATTTGAGTAGAGTTCCAACGAGGGAACAGAAAGGTATTGGGTGTAGAGCGACAGAGGTGGAAAGAGAGCCAGAATGGCAATGGGAGACAGAAAGAGAGCGAGAGAGAAAGAAGGAAAGTAATTTTCGTTGATGAAAAAATAAACGTTCTTTTTTTTCCCTTTCTCCATCTCTCTCGCTTTGTTGTCAAAGCCCTTCTATCTGCGTGCGTTTCAACGACCTATCTATACAAGTAGTACGTATGTGACACAGCACAAATGTAATTACTTTGTGTAATGATGTTGCTGATAGACTACCCGTATTATGTAACTGCATGGAATCAATATCTCACGTTCTTCCTGTTTACTCCCATTCTGTACGGGGCAAAGGGTGCATGCGATCCTCTAATTTCATTAACTTTGCAAGTAAGCGAGTCAAGTCGCTGGATGTGGTACAAATGACAGTACTAAATGTTAAGCTTGAATGATATTAACCTAATATTTTAAAAGTTAGGATCCTTTATTATTACCCAAGAGCACATGCCGGTAGATTCTGTTTCACAATATCACTCCGTTCTGGTAACGGAAGGATGAGTTTAAGAGGGAAATAGGAACGAAGGGCGGTGGGTGAAAGTGTGTCGAGGAGGTCGTGGATGAGGTGTCGGCGGAGGTGGATAAAAGTAGGGGGAGGTTATATTATTATTATTTTTTTGTGAAACCTTTCAAATACATATAGCTGAAGGAAAAAATATCAATATTGCCAAAAAAGGGTCCTTCGCATCAGGAGGCTACCATTACTGCTACGAGGGAATACGGGAGTATAATTGGGGGGAAAAACTTGGAAGGGAGGAAGTATAGGAGAGGAAGCTATTGAGAGATATGGATGTAGCGTCGGAGGGAAGCTGGGAGGTGGTTAGAGAGAAACAACGGGGAAGAAAGAGGAGTGAGAACCTGGTGAGAGGGAAGAGACTGGAAAACGCGGGAGAAGGAGAGGGCGAGAGAAATTCAAGTAATAAGTACATAGATCTATTATTACCAGTACTGTATCATGTGATTTCGGTTTAAGTGCGCTTCCTGATGGTCCGCGGGGGTGAGACTCTGGATAGTATGTAAAGAGTACATGCATGAACGCTTTTTCCGTGGAGCTTGCGGATAAAATATATGGGATGGGTTTCTCTTCTCTGCTACGAGACGATTTATGTGCAAAATAGGTTAGATAAGAGATAAAGAGAGAGAGAGAGAGAGAGAGAGGGAGGGAGAGGCAGAGAGCGAAAGGGAATGTGTGTTACTTGCAGGTAGGAAGGTACTTATTTACTGAGAGAAAAGGCATCAGAGAGAAAGGGGAAAGAGATGGATTGTGTTTACAAGGGGTTAGCAAGTGCAAGAGAAAGGGAGAGGAAGGAATGGGGGGGGGGAGAGAGGAAGCGGAATATGAGATTATGAACTTGATTTGTGTCTTGACTGGAGTGGAATGGTCCCTGAGAAACTTATTGGATTTACACGGTAGAAAATTGTGATGCTCCTTATTACTACCACTGCTACTGCCTTTTTATGTACATTCGCAATGGAGTAGTTACCGGGAAAACTTCATCCTCGTTATATCCAAGCTCACACATGGTATTCATGACTATAATACACTGATATTTCGTGGGAATGAGAATGTGGCAGTATGTAGCCTAACTCCATGGGGGACTGTGAAGGAACGAGCATAGGTGAATTTTAGGATCCGTAATTGTAAAGGTAGGTGTCGGCAGCTTGGCGAGAGTAGTATTTATACGTGAGTGTGCATGTACATACATATGTGAGCACATATACATAGGTACTATCACAATTTCCCCATTGTCAGTGTGTTGGTATTTCTTTTGTGTTCATGTGGCATCTCCGTAAGTCATTTGGTGCCCCTTTTATGTGCCCGAAGTTTATTAAAGGTTATGGTTGGGTTGTAAGCGAAACAAACTTTTATTCTAGTGTGTTCTTTTCCCCCCTCTCTGTCCGTTTTTCTTCTTCTTTCCAGAGGGATTCTCTGTACTTTCGTATATATACGTAATTATATACGAATCATAACTGGTAAAACTATGGTAGGGGTTGAAATATAATCTACGTCGTTGGTAGTTTTGTGCTACAAGTTTTCAGAGGAGGATCAGGATCTTGTTCTATCTTTCCATTTTTTTTCTGTTCTTCCCTGGCTCATGTTGAGGATGGAAAGCTCATGGGGGGAGAGAGTGAAAGAAGAGGAGAAAGTGTAATCACATTGGGGCTGTCGAGTAAAAATGTTTCCTCTTTATTTTTAAATGGTGGGTACAATGAGTAAAAAAAGAATGAGAATGGTAAAGGGTTAAGAAACTATCCAAGGAGGAAAGAAATAACTATCGCACTGGGTGGAGTAGAAGAAAAGAGAAGGCAGCGGAGGAAGAAAGTCAGAATGGGGAAAAGAAAGGGACATACGATGTTATATTTATGACCAAGAATTTGAACTTTCTTCAGTGCAGGGAAAGCGTGAATAATAGGTGAACGTAAAGGAGAGTTTTAATAATAAAACTTGAGATTATATACCCATGAAGGAAGACTCACTCTCTCAGTCCGTTATGAACTTAAGGTAGAGAAAATAAGAGAGAAAGCAAGGGAGGGTGAAAGGAGGGACTAAGGCGAATCCATGTAACGAGCCATATGCTGAGGACGAGCAAAGGTATTCTGATAGGGAGTTAGGGAGACTGTAGTATACTTTAAATTGCAAACCTGAGAGTAATTTATAATTATTAATGGTTTTCCAGTTATCATTTACAAAACAAATTAGTCGACTTCGTGCTCAGACATAAATTTCACTTGTGCACTCTTGTCCTTACCATGCACTCACACGCTCACATACTGCTCGCTGGTCCTGACTCTCTCTCCTTTTCTCTCTCTCTCTCTCTCTCTCTCTCCTCTTCTCTCTCTCTCTCTCTCTCTCTCTCCTTTTTT
>JAQGBT010003084.1:0-21009 GCA_034698585.1 Disparrhopalites patrizii | reverse complement strand
AAATATCCAAAAAAATACCAAAATATCCAAAAAAATACCAAAATATCCAAAAAAATACCAAAATATCCAAAAAAATACCAAAATATCCAAAAAAATATCAAAATATCCAAAAAAATACCAAAACATTCAAAAAATATATATTAATTATCTATAATACACGGTAATTTGTTTTTGTAGAAATATTAGTTAAATTTATTTTTGATTTCAGTGTTATAACAGCATCTTCGAGAATGACGCAGTTTGTATGGGCTTCACGGCCGTGCTGGACATCGTCGGTGGAGAGTACACCCGCGATGTACACGGACGGCCGATGCAAAGTATCTCAAAAGACCACTTCTGTTCCGGCTACATGACTGGTGGCATCAGTAAAATGTTCCCGATGTTTATTGGTACAGTTCGTCTACATTCCATTACTAAAATGTCCGTATATTCTTTTCGGTGTAATATTGCTTTGCTAGCCTTTTACAGTTCATTTCGGAAAAGCTTCCTAATTTATTTATGTAGTCTTGTTTACGAAATTGTTTATTTTTTCCCCATAAGTATAGTTACGTATGTATAACGTATAACTTCTCATTTTATATTTGCGTTGTGTTTTGCCATTTTTTCTGCAATTGACTACCATTTTGCTTTTCTTGCATGTTTTGCACATAATTGTTTACAATTATTTGCGAAATTTGATAGCACTATAGAAATCAGGGATAATGACGATCCGATTTGATCCAAAATTTGTAGTTCGATTCTTTGCCCCAATCGGATCGAAATTCCTAATTCGATCCGATTCGATTGAAGCCATGGATTAAATCAAATCCTGATTCAAACGATCCGAAAAAAATATTAATGCGACATCCGTTTTTCACTTTTTGCAAATTTTGAGCATATAATGAAGTCTAACGAACTGAATCGAATGAATCGAATTTCAGTAAAATGTTATGATCCGATTTACGTCTTGAACTACTGGATTCGATTCACTTTTCGAATGGAATCAAATTTTTAAGTATGTATATTTGAATTTAATCGAATGGAATTGAATGGAAAAATCCGATTCAGAATCGAATCGTTTCCACGCCTAATAAGAATCATAACTATATATAAAATGCAATCTTTTCAGAAACATACGATCGTCTCGTGGGCATCGAAGAATGTTCCGGATTGGAGGTACTCTACACAGATAATCTACGACGCAGTGTCAAGCGAAAGGGGCAAGCTAATGCCCGGGCCTGGATGGAGTACAAGCCCTTTTATTCTGGGGTAGATGCTCAAATTCAGGCTGCAGGACGCGGGAATATGACCAAGTTATTGTATGACGTTTGGTGGAAGGGAATTGCCGCTGCCATTATTGCATTTATTTTGGAGCTGGTGACGGCTCGTTTCTGGGCCGAGACACAACGATTTAGATGTGTCTACTTTCATTCCTGCTCCAACAATGATCAGGTACAGGTGCTTCAAGACAAAAACGTGCAAGTAAGTCTATGGGCTCAACATGTATTAGGCCATTTCCGAAAGAGAAAGTGTCGCGTCACAAACTTCATTGACACATAACTGTGATGCCACTAATGGCTGGCACTTGAAAAACGTTGCTAATTGTATATAGTACATAATCTAGCATAACATTAAATTCATGGTGAAATGCTGACCAATCAAGTATCGTATAAGTCGAGTCAAAATGTGACAAGAAGGCTGGGTGAATTGCATGACAACAAAATTGAGAAAGGTGTACGATTGAAGACGGATATTATTCTCCCGATGCAATTCCTAACCGTCGGACACTCGGCAGGGATTTTTGTAACAACTTTAATCAAATAACATCTGTTATTGTGATTATTAATACAACACATCATGTACATACATTTGTGGTTGTTTATAGCAAATAGTTGATAATTAAAGCATTTAGCAATTTGTGTGTGAATATATGTATGTATCTCAGAGTAAGTCCTTTCAGGACAGTCCTTTCCATTCCGGTAGGGATGGTATATAACGATTCGATTCTGAATCGGATTTTTTTTATTGAATTCGATTCAATTCAAATACTTGAAAATTTGATTCAATTCGACACTGTGAATGGAATCAAATAATTCGATTCAAGACGTAAATCGGATCATAAAATTTAACTGAAATTCCAATCATTACGATTCATTATTAATACAGTGGAGTCTCTCTATAACAGCATCCAAGGGAACCCAAAATTTTGCTGTTATAAAAGGAATGCTGTTATATAGAGAACACAATTAATATGTACCTATTCCATGTATAAGGTGCGGAGAATTTCCTGACGTTATTCAGAACATGCTGTTAGAAGGGGTGCTGTTATGGAGAGACTCCACTGTACAAAATTTTTGGATATTCTTCCGAAGCAGAGCAATAACCATCAAAATTTGGTAGCAAATTTAAATCAACGGTAAATATTATATCACAGTTACTTGCATTTTGAGGTGGCAAACTAATTAGACTTCATTATATCCTTAAAATTTGGAAAAAGTGAAAAAATGTGTCACAATAATACATTTTTTGGATCGTTTGAATCATGATACGATTCAATCCATGAGCTTGATTCGATTCGAATCGAATCATTTGAATAATGAATCGGGCTTCGAAACGAATCGAGCTACAAATTTTGGATCAAATCGGATCGTTGCCACCCCTACTTGCCGGGCTTTAATTTAAGGTCAGACGTACCCCGGCTAAACTATTCTTCATTGATCTGGTTTAATGAAGGAAACATTACACTAAAGTGGCATATTAATCCACCTGTTTGTCTAGTAACACGCGCACAAAATAATGTGTGCCAACCAGACAAATAAACAAATTGAAAAAAGTGGTGAATATACATATATGTAATTGCGTACATACATATTACATATGTATGTAGAACACAATAAGAAAATAGTGGGCCACTCAAGCTGTTTGCTTTCATAATGGAGCGATAATATTCCCACTTAATATGTACAATGTGGGTGGGTCCAACCTTCAATCTCTTTGCAAAAAATGTACCGCTAAATATGTACAATCTGATACGCATAATTCCCACAAAACAAAAATATTGCAGCATTTTCATGCATTAAATGTTGTAACACCTGAGAAATAACATGGTCTTTTGCGGCTTACAAATCCTTGCGCTGGCCTTTGTCCTCGACAATAGCTTAATTTGGGCAAAAATTGAGGTAAAAAATCCAGAAACAACACTGTCCCTGAAATTTTTGATGGAACTGACTAATCAAATTGCGGTGTATATCCCCCAATGCGCGGAGAATACAAATTTGGTGATTGAATTGCAATTCCAAGAGATTCTAAACGGATGGAGTAATATCTTCCCAAAAGATATCTCCAGCACCCTGTACACCAATCAAATTCGGAATTTCTCATTGTTGAAGCAGTTTCCTCCGACAGAAGTTATTCCTCCCACAATCCGCAGAAGGAAATTTCGTGCATCCTGCACAATTATCCTGCTACGCTTTTACGCACACCCAGAAATGGAAACTGACCAAGGAAAACTCGTTCTAACCAGATTTTATGAACGAATCGTGGACGAATTTCCGAATCCATCCACAACTGTTTTCGCATTCGCACTCAACCAAACCACGCCCGTAGCTCGTGTCAACAACTACCTTGCTGCTTCTCCGGATGTGACGTCCACCATTTTGAACAAGGTATTTTTTCGGGTGAATTCGCACAATGAAATCGACATCTACGCCCTTTGCATTGGATGCCAGGGGCCTTTTGCGAATTTGGAGCCGTTTGGACGTTTCAATGGTGGATTCATTACCCAAAATCGCACTCAACTCTTCCGGACTGCTGATTTCCGAAAAATGGAGTTTCTGATCTACGTCTGCCCCTTTTGCCTTTCTGGCTTCGATTTCTTTGAACAAACGGGGATGTGGGAATATTACGTTCTTGCTGCAGCGTACGAAAGCCTTGTTGTCAAGCACAACGCGACGGTTGCGACAACAGCAGTTTTTGGAGCGCTGCCTTCGTCCAAACCGGATGAGAACGGCGATTGGGACGAATTCACAGCGCCACTTTTAACTGGCGAAGTGGTGATGAGCACCATTTTCTTTCCTTCGACATATCATACGAAGCGCGTGCTGATTTCAGTGCCAACAATGTTTGACGAGGCTGGATTTTCAGTGGGACCACCAAAAATCAAGGTATGACAACCGAATCGGTATTCGTATTTCTCAGCTTTTTAATCTGAATAATCTATATTCAAATCGGAATTGTATTCGTATTCTCAATATTTTAATCCAAATCGGTATTCGAATTCAAATCAGAATTATATTCGAATTCCTCAGTATTTTAATCCGAACAAGTATCCATGTGTATCCATATGTTTGTCAGCGTAGTATTTTAATTTTAGGGTTTTTTTAATTGGAATTTAAATTTACGAATACATCGGAAATTTAAATTCGTATTCAAAACTTGACATATGAATTCCGATACTTTATTGGTATTCAAAAATGCCCTCATTACGCTGTTGATTCATTATGTGGTTGCCTTGAGCAAGCTTTTTTCCAAAATCAAGATATTGTTACAGTGTTTTTTTTTTAATTGACAGTAATACAACTGTTCATTCAATAAAAACTTAGATTTGTGAAAAATAAGGGTTTGCTAAGTCAATTTATAATTTTTAATTGACTGCCTTTATTTCAAGCTACAAATTCCAGATTGTACTGTGAACAGCTTTTTAAAAAAAGTATTTGAATACGTATTCATATGTCTGAGTATTTGAATGAAATTGTATCGGAATTAAAATTTATGTTTTGTATGTTGATACGCGAAATTTAAATATTTCATAATTATGAAAAACGCGTATTTTAATTTGTATTCATAATTAGGAAAAACGCGTATTTTAATTTGAATTCATATTTTTCGGGTGACATTCCTTGCCAAAAATCCAGAAATTCGAATCGATTCGAGTTCTTCAGGAGCCCCTAGATCTACTGGTGTGGCTGTGCATCCTCGTAACTGTGACATGTCTGTACGTGACCCTGGAAACGGCCATTTACTGGAGAGAATCCAAGTGGAGGCCCCTGCGATTTTTCCCGGTCTTCATTCGACCACTCTTTGATCAGATTCCAATTCCCGGAAAAACTTATTCGGACACTTCCGCCAATGCACTGGTCAATTGGTGTGTTGGGCTATGGCTCATTGCTTGGATTGTTCTGGGATGCGCCTACAAGTCCAAACTCATTTCTTGCATTGTCTGTCCACGGCTCATCATTCCACCATTGACGATGGAGGAATTGGCGGATTCTGATTTTGAGGTGGGAGCAATCATGTACACGAGTGTAATTGAGCCCTATATGAAGGCTATTAATACCTCCTGGAGCAAGAAAATTATGGTTCGCGTCAAAGAATATGAATTTACATCTCCGGAGGTACAAATAATTTTTTTCCGTGCACAATTTTCGCATTTTTTTGGACGAAATTGAATGTAAAAGATAAAATGTACATATTATTATATTGTATGGCAGTGTTATACGAGCGTCCTTGAAAAGGATGCCGTCTGTTTAGGTTACTTCAATGCTTTCACGAGCGTGGGTTCAGAAATCACGTTGGATATCCACGGGAAGCAGTTGTATCGCCTCTCCAAGGATTCCCACTTTTCGTCCTTCATTATGGCCGGAATCAGCAAGATGTTTCCGATGTTTCTTGGTAAGTGGAAAGGATTATTTTATCATAATTATATGTACTATAAGTAATATTAAATAATGTCTGCTCATGTCTGATTCAGTTTATTCCTTTGCAAATACTAGTTTATCCAAAAAACGTTTTTTGTTTATGATTGCGCTAGGGATGGCAACGATTCGATTCGTCGAATCGGAGTTTTTCATTTAATTCGATTCGATTCGATTCAATTCAAATACTTACCGATTTGATTCGCTTCGACACTGTGAATCGAATCAAATAGTTCGATTCAAGACGTAAATTGGATCAAAAAATTCGATTGAAGACGTAAATCGGATCAAATAATTCGATTCAAGACGTAAATCGGGTCATAAAATTTAACTGAAATTCGATTCATTCGATCCATTATGTAATACAACATTTTTGGATATTCTTCCGAAGCAAAGCAATAACCATCAAAATATGGTAGCGAAAAATTAACGGTAAATATTATATCAAGGTCACTTATTTTATTTATATTCATTTATATGAAGTGGCAAACTATTAGACTTCATTATATGCTTAAAATTTACAAAGAGTGAAAAAATGTGTCACAATAATATATTTTTTGGATCCTTTGAATCATGATTCGATTCCAGCCATGGGATTGAATTGAACCGAATCCTATCATTTGATAGGATTCGTAATGAATCGGATCGATTTGCGAATTTCAATCCGATTCGGGCTTTGAAACGAAACGAACTAAAATTTTTGGATCAAATCGGATCGTTACCATCCCTAGAGTGCGCCGTTCTGCGTAAACGTGTTTTATGAGCCTTTTGGAGTCATTTGTCAGGATTACTAATTTAATTGTGTTATCACAATAAATACCTCCCCAGAAGTGTTTTCACATACATAACTCGTAATTAAATACGCTAGAAACGAGTTCTTGAAATTTATTTAGGCCCTTTAAAAGACAGAATCAGGCACTGATTTAATAAAAAATTATTTTGGTTTTCTTTAAACGGGTATAACTTGGCTAATGTTGGTCGGATCGGGGTGAAATCTTTTTCCTGGGTCCACAATAACATTATACATGGCATGTTAAGCTTTATCATGGTCACTTCACCCAGCTTTATAACGGTCATAGATCAAAGCGGTGGGGGCGTAAAATATTCCTTGGGAGCCTTTATATGCTTATATGTAAATGGATTTACTTAAATTTTGTAGGTCCCATGGACAGTGCTTTAAGCAGCATGCGCTCTTCCGGTCTTCGGAGCTTCTTTAACGAAAGAATGAGGAAGAAGATGCGAGCGAAAGGTATTCAAAATGCCCAGCACATGGTGAAAGAAACCCCGTTGTTTGCCGGTACAGAAGAATTTATTCGGAAGGCGGGACGAGGGAATATTGACATACTATTACAAAAAATCCTATTTCAAGGATGTGCTGCGGCACTTACACTTTTCATTATAGAATTAGCTTTAGGATACTGGAGAAAAAAACATCATGGGTGCAAACGTAAGAATAGGAAATGTCGGCTTTGTGAGCAGCTCAAAGCCAAAATTAGGAAGAACTCTCCCGTGGAAGAGCTGGCTGGAGAATAACATGGAAGACAATTAAAAATTAAGATTATCATTGAAAACCATTAAATCGCTAGCATAAATTCGATTCCAGATAAATCTTATATCTTAGTCGGAAATGAAAATTGAAAAATGATTGAAATAATCAAAACATTGGCTTTTACAAAAACGAAAAATATTAAAATATTTGCGAAAAAGTTATTTAATTTAATATAGCTAAAAATTACACTTACTTTAGACTACACCACTATTTACTTATAATACGAATGCAAGCACTGCAAGTTTACCGATTTACTATTCGTGTAATTATTATATTCATATTATTATTGTCTTCGCGATAATTAGACCAATAACAAATTCTAAACTAGTACTAAAATAATACACGCACACATAATAAAACTCATGTTGAGCTAATGACCAACTTCATACGACGTTTTGTTCACTAGCTATAAGCAAAAGACTCGGTTGCCTTTTTAGGCAAACATACGGTATACATAGTATTATAATGCACAGAAAGTAAAATATAAACGCATAATTATTCAAATAATTCTATTTTTGTGAGTTCTATCACCCATTTATTAATTGAAATCTATTTTGATTAATTTAAATGTGATACTACAACGGAACTTGCACAAGTATTTTGATTGCCGCCAATAATTTCATTCATGTGAATTTCCACATCTAAATGTTATCCCGCTGTTCGCCCTAATAATAAACGGATTAAATAGTCCTTGGAATTAGGGCATCCATTTTCTGCTTACAAATTGTTACTACCAAAGATTTTTTCCTATCCGTATTTCCTTTTATAGTTCCGCACGGGGAGTTTCGTCGCATACAAATTCTCTACGGACCGTCAATTACCTCATCAATTCTGACTTTTGCTTTTCCCTTTCTCCTATTTACGCCCACGTGTTTTGTCCATTCAACAAGATCCGATACACCCTTGTCAATATTATCCAATGAAGAAACGTTATTGGAAATAATCACTCCTTCCACATGCCAAATTTCGTATGACATGACAGTGCAACATTCTCCTGCAACAAGTATCGTTGGTTTCGTTACAACGTCTACAACGCCATTTGTACGCTGGCAAAATGTATGTCAAAATATTGTACATGTTCCTTCTCCCACAAATGCAGCAGATCGGCGCCATCTCCGACGTTGTCCACGCCATCGACCAATCTCTTCGCCGGGACGTGGCCCAAGAGTTCCCGGCGTGCACCGACGTCACCTTTGTCATCGAATTTGGCGCCAAGTGTGTATTTGATGGAAAATGCGAACATTTACAAATGGGAACGGAAAAATCGCAAACGTCTCCCCTTTATTTCAGCCAAAACGTTCTGCTCCTGTTGAACTTGGAAGAAATTGAAGGAAATATTTCAGAAAGTTCAAATATCCCCACGCTCAGATCATTTCGCTTTCACTACCCGTGCTCAATTCTATTCTACAAGATTGACCACTTCTTACAGCTGAATGAGTCGGAGGAGACGACGTTGGAGTATTTCGAACGTTGGCATGATAATTTGCGCCATCAACTCCCAAATTTCTTGGAGGTAATTGCCTTTTTTTTTACGACCTTCCCGCAGGTGGAATTTCAACGATTGAGACGCTTCACAAAGTATGTAGACGTAATTCTCCATGCCGTTTTTATTGTGCCCGGGGAAGGCCTGGATTTCCTCGTATTTAAAGGTGTCCCAGACCCGGAAGTGGGAAGGAAAATCCTTGAAATTAATTTCGGAGGAGATGGAGGAGAAGCCCGACTTTTGGCGGATAAATGGCAGGATTTCGGAGGACAAAGTCTCCCCGTGATCATGTGTGCCGTTTGCGGGGACGAGATTGAGGAATGGCAAAGGGAAAAGATGTGGGCGAGCAATGTGGTGTCGGTCCTTTACGAATTTTTAACGAAATTTAACGTCACCATCGAGCCCCAGCCCGTTTTTGGCGTGCCCATGGACGAGGCCAATGAGGAGGGGGAATGGGACGACTTCACGAAGCCCCTCATAGATGGCTCCGCCCCCATTTCTATGATGGTGAAACCAACCTATGTTAAATCATCCCTCTTGTACTTGGCCTACCCCCATTTGTTTGACAGCGCCATCTTCATCACCGGCCCTCCGGTCAAGGCCAAGTCCGGGTCACTCCTCGTCCTGGTCGAGCCCTGGGAAGATGGGCTGTGGGCCCTTTTCATCATGACTTTGATCATCCTCCTTGTCATGTCCCAAATACTCTTTTATTTCCGGAGTCACAAATTTGCGCCGCGGAAAGCGTTTTTTGCCTTCGTTTTTCCCATCATTGACCAGACGGCGTTCCCTCATGTCAGATCTCAATTTTCCCGGGATAGAATTGTGGAGGCGGTGGTGGGTTGCTGGCTACTTAGTCTTATTGTATTGGGATGTTCTTATAAGTCTAAATTGATTTCTGCAATAGTGTGTCCTCGGTACGTTCCGAGACCGACCACATTTGAGGAACTGGCCCGTTCGCCCAAGTATGAGATTCGGGCCATGTTTTACACGGGATTCATCGAGAATGATCTGACCATCATCAATAACAGTGTGAACCGAAATATTAAGAGCCGGACCGTTGAAGTGGACTATATTGCCGACGAGGTACATATGCAATACATTTTTCATGTAGAGCATGGAGACATGGAGACTATAGTCTCCATGCAACTTTGTATTAATTTTTTAATCAATTTTGTGCAAATTTACGTGCAATTTTAGCAAATTTGTCAAGCAAGATTGGCAAATTCGAGGAGCAGTTTTGATAAATTCTTGGAGAAATTTTGGCAAATTCGTCAAGCAAGTTAGGCAAATTCGCCAAACAATGTTACCAAATTTGTCAAGCAATTTTAGCAAATTCGTCAAGCAAGTTTGGCAAGTTCAATGACCAACTTTGATAAATTTTTGGAGAAATTTTTGCAAATTCGTCAAGTATTTTTAGCAAATTCGTTAAGCAATTTTATCAAATTCGTTAAGCAATTTTATCAATTTCGTTAAGCAATTTTAGCAAATTCGTTAAGCAATTTTAGCAAATTCGTCAAATAATTTAACCAAATTCTCGAATCAAGTTTGGCAAATTCGAGGAGCAATTTTGGCAAATTCGTGGAGCAATGTTAGCAAATTCGTCAAGCAATTTAAGCAAATTCAAGAATTTTTAGCAAATTCGTCATTCAATTTAGAGCGTTTTGTCAAAATATTTTTTATATATAAATACAGTAATGTTTTCACGCCAATTTATTGCATGCTTCTGTAGTGCTACCAAAGCGTTTTCCAAGGTGACAACGTTTGTCTCGGCTACAGCATGCTCTTTAACTCCATCGGCCTGGAATTTCTCGTGAATCCCCATGGGGAGCAAATGGATATTCGATCGAAAGACTCTCATTTCAATGGACTCATGAACAACGGGATTAGTCATCATTATCCCATGTTTCTAGGTAATTATATTCAACGTACTTACCCTTAGAACCTTAATTATGCAAGATTTCAATTCCAACGAATATTTTACATACTTATCTACTAATTTTTAGATTATTATTTTTTTTTATTCATATTTATGACACCTATATTCTTGTTATTATTACTATAATAATAATAATAATTTATTTTTGAATCATTTTTATGTTTTAATTGTGTATTTCCTTATGCAGGGCCAATAAATTACTACACGAGCCTCTTCAACAGCGCGGGTCTCGCAGGGCACTACGTGAAGCAATACAAAAGGAAGATCATCAAGAAGGGGAAGGCGTACGCCCGAAAGTTTGTGAGTTCCAAGTCGTTCTACAGGGACGAAAGCATGGCCCAACACCGGAAGGAGGAGGGCAAGGACCTCGCCAGATTCCTCACAAGATTGGTCCTTTTCATGAGTGGCGGAGCGGGATTTATTTTTTTAATGGAACTTCTCATTCATCGATGCTATTTCCGGGTTCAGAGACGGAGAAGTAGAATCGTCATTCCGTTGCTCGAGTCTGAAATGGATCTTTTGTGGCTGAAAGATTTTCAAAAATCCTCTTTTCCCGTTGTGGATTTGTTAGCCAGGAGTTGTAAATAATTTATTTGATTAAGTATAGAAAGTAGAACAACAAGGTCTTTCAAAATTTAATTACATTTACGCATGTCAACAAAACAATTGAGCTTTTCAAGAGATGCGCTTTACATCTGTTAAATTACATACAGATAGAGACAACCAAAAGCATAACAAATAAATGTAAAAGTCTAGTTAGAATGCATCTTAGGTACCTTGGATATTATGATGTCGTAAAAAAAAGCACTATAAGCATAATAAATTTCAAAAAGAAAATGGATTTGTAATGGCATAATTGTCCGACAATTAACCCTATACAGAAGCCAATATTTCGAGGAAAATGATATATATTTTCCTTTATAACGGCATGTTCTTAATCACTGTTGATGCTTAAAGTAGAATTTTCGACTATGTAGCTGATATTAATTATTTTTTCTCTCATTTTTGCTGCTAATTAATGAGTAATTAATTCTCACGATTCCAGAAAATGAGAATTTGCTGCCTTTAAATTCTTTAAAATTCTTTAAAATTTACCATTTGTGACCATGTAACAATTTCAATGGGTAAAATTTGCATAATTGTCACGTTTTGTAAAATTTTAAAAGCATCATGAGTCTGTAAAAAGCATAATTCTTACAGGCGTAAAAAGCAGAATCGATTTTGGCAAAATGCATAATTAGTTTTGAAAATAAAGCATAATGCGGCTGTCCCTACTACGGATATAATATAAGTATATACATATAAGCTTATATAGCTAAGTATGTTATTTAAGTATGTACCTATATCTGCGGAAAAGAATTTTATCTATCAATAACAGGACATATTTAGAAGTGCGGGCTTTTCCAGGCCATTAAATATGTTTAGGTAAATAAATATGTAATCCGCGTTCAAAGAATTCCAGATTTTTTGTTAGGACACGAGAACACCTGAAACGTGAGTAAACAGAAAAAACCTTCATGAGTCCGGCATTTGCAAATCAACCACTATGACCATCCACAAACACAAAAATTGCGGCACTCTCACACCAAAAATCGGTGCATGTAAACACTGAAATAATAATTTCAATTGTCACTCCCACTTTTGACCTCTGGAGAAAGTCATGAATGACGCCGAAAGCATTATTGTGTTAAATACCCCCAAAATCAGATGTTCTGTGACTTTCCCCCGAGCCAGCACGCACCTGCATGGACATCACGCAACGCGGATCTGGAAGCTGCCCTCAGAATGGAAGTGTCCCCGCCAATGACCTCAGTTCGACCCATCGTCATCTTAGTGTTCCTCACCCGGCCATTATTTACGTACGAGAGGGACAATCTCCTCCTAGAATTTTATAGGGATGCCACCTTTAACATCCGGAGCAATTTCCCACAATGCTCCCATCTCACCACCATTCTGGACGAGAAGGCCTCCAGATTTCTCCCAATGCCCGGAGACATCCACCGACTTGAAAAGGGAGACAATGAGGAGAATTTTGTAAATCTTCTTGGCCCACACTTGGGCGTGGACCATGAAGTAGGTGAACGAAATTATTTGGATTATCCCATCAAATTCCACTATTTTTGCACCGTCGTACTTTTCGGCATAGATCCCTTGTTAAGCCTGGACCCATCTGACCTTTCCCCCGTGGAGTCTTTCATTCCCTGGCAAAATTCGGTGTTGGAAAATGTCCCAAACTTCTTGTCTGCCTTCTTCCTCTTCGTGACGTCCCGGAGTGGCTCTGACATGGAAGTGAATTTGCCCCTTTTTTCCCGAATAGCCAGTGTGACGAGGTACAAATTATTTTTGGTCCTCCGTGAGGACAGCATCGACGTCCACGCAAGTCTTCCCGGCCTGTCCGAAGATGGCTTTTATCACCTCCAGAAATACGACCAATCAGGGCTGAACACGGCCCTGGACCAATTCTGGCACAGCCTTGCCCTTCCGGAGAATTTCCAGGGTCGTCCAATCAGTATCATCGTCTGTCCCGTGTGCCAAGACAACATCGAGAACTATAAGGCGGAGGGGATTTGGGATGACATGATCATGGCGGCGATATCGGAGGCCATGATACCCTTTAATGTGACCATGGAGACGTCCTCCGCCATGGGGATTCCCACGGAGAATGCCAATGACGACGGGGAATGGGATGACTTCACAAGTCCCCTCCTGGACGGGTCCTTTGCCATCTCGAACGTGATCAAGCCTTCCTTTTTGAAGGTCCAGTACATCTACATTAGCAAGGAGTACATGTTTGACAGCGCCGTCTTCATCACTGGCCCGCCCGCCCGGGCAAAATTCGGATCCTTGAAGGTTCTCCGGGATCCCCTGGAAGGACGGGTGTGGTACGTCTCCATCTTCTCCGTGTGCCTCATCCTCGTGGCCCTCCAGGGGATCGTCTATATCCGGAGGAGGAAGTTGATCCCCTTGAAAGTCACCTCCGCCGTCCTCAACCCCATTTTGGATCAGGTGGGATTATCCCATCGGACTGTTCGGGGGATGTCTCAGGATGTGAATGTCCTCTTGGGGACGTATTTACTCAGTCTCATCGTTCTGGGTTGCGCCTACAAATCCAAATTGATATCCGCCATTGTCTGCCCCCGCTTTGATCCCCGACCTCAAACCTTCGCCGAACTTGCGGCCTCCACCTATGATATTGGCATGGTCTTCTTCACCGGCTTTCTCGAACATGACCTGCGGGCACTGAATTCCTCCGTCAATGCTGAAATCTCCAGACGGGGACTGGAATATGATTACCTGGCAGAAGAGGTAAACTCTAAGATTTTTCTTCGATTTCAAGTTACAGTGGAGTACTCTCTATAACAACGTTATTCGTCCTTCCCTTGAATGTTGTTATAGGGAAAGGTTGGTACACAGACCATGACTAATTTTTAAATAGACATTTGCAAGTGTTTTAATGCAAATAGCAAAATTTTATTTGTAAATTGATGATTTGGCTCCAGCGCAGTGTTTGGTTTCACCATTTTACCTGCTCAAAAACTGAATCTTGTTGTAGGGAACTTCTAACACGTGTATTCTGTTGTGAAGGGAGCGAATATATAGTTACAGAGAGATGTTGTTACCCATATAAATATTTTTATATACAACAAGTCCATAATGTATGTATACATAAATGCTAGGGGGGAATGACAGATGTTGTTATATGGAAAATATTGTTATAGAGGCTCTCCACTTGAATTACTATTTCATAATACGATTATGACATCCCGTATTTTATAAACACGTAATACATATAGATAGAGGAATATCAAGAAATCTAAAAATAGTTTTTAAATTGTTAATTAAAAGGAAATTTGGGAAATTTTTGCATGGAATTAGTGCTACCAAAAGATTTTCGAAGGTGACAATGTCTGCTTGGGCTACACCATGGCCTTTGATTCCATTGGCATCAAATACATGGTGGACATCAATGGGCAGAGGATGTTCACTCGCTCCAAGGACTCCCATTTCCAGGGCTTTCTGGTCAATGGAATTAGCAAGTATTATCCCATGTTTCTTGGTGAGTCATTTTTCAGGTTCAGAGCTCCGAACGAATCGAATATTTCCAAGATTTGGTTTGTATTCGAACTTGAAAATTCCACTTTTTCATTCCTACCAATTGGATTTTGATTGAATTTTCGAATCGAATAATGCTCCGAATTGTACTTATTTGAAAAATGAACGACCTTGTCATTTGAATTCCGTTTGTATTCGATTCTTAAATTCGAAAGATATTCAATTCGGATTTGTATTCAAATTGGATTCGAATCCAATTCGAATCTAATCCAAAATATCGTCGTTTCAGGCCAAATCATGACTAAATGCATGTAAAACTAAATTTCTAAACATACATTTCCTAAGAGCCTTTCGCACCTTTTAGGCAAATTATGGAAAACCAATACGGTCCAATAAAGTATTTTGTGAATTCGTATCCGTTTCCGATTCGGATTTGCATACAATCATTCATTCTAGATTTGTATTCGGTTTGGATTCGTTTTAGGAAGCAATTTCGGTATTTACTTGTACTCGTATTCCATTCGAATTGATCCAGAACATTTGGATTCGATTCGGTTTGAATTAGGTTCGTATTCAAATATTATTCGTATTCGTTCGATGCTCGATTCAGGTTTAAATTTTAGCGCGGGCGATTGACGCTAACCAAATTATTACTCTCTTTTATTTGATTTATTTAAACCTATAGCATGTATGGAAATACAAATATAATAATTAAAAAATGTTCTCCATGTGACTTTAGAGCCCATCAATTACTACCTAAGCTTATCGGCGAGCGTGGGCTTGACCACATTTTACAAGAACTACTACCAAAACAAGGTTTTTAAACAAGGAAAGGAATACGCTTTGAGGACGGTGAAGACTAAAAAATATTATTCCGGTAATTCCCACTTGGATCGGGATGAGGAGGAAGCGCAGCAATTTGCGGCCTTGCTCAAGCGCGTGCTCTTCTACGGCGTCGGTGGCTCCCTCTTCACTTTCGTGGCGGAGTTTGCACTGCATGTTCTGGTGAAAATGTACCGCAGCGGGGATGAGATCACTTCCCTGCTGATAAGTCACGCTGATTACCGGGAGAATGTCTTCGACAGATCCAGGTTGCTGGACGTCCATGCCGGGAATCTGATAAAGGAACTTGTCCCGGCGAAAAAACTCCGGTCATTCAGCCTGGAATGAGCGTCCTGGAAATCCCGAGAGAATGTGCTGGAGAAGGGAAACTCAAGTGCAGTCTTAATTACAAAATCTGCAACCTCATCATTTTTTTTCGAAGGTCGCATGGAGATAATCATATCGGATTTTTTTCTGGATGTACAATTTACCTTGTGATTAATAGCGTTTCAATGAGCAATTATGTACTTTTAACCAGAGTTTTATGCAATTTTTTTCGTACGCGTCACATCTGTCCCTGTCAAAAAAATTTTGCGAATGCAAGCAAATTTTTCACCTTCGCATCAACTTCCATGCAATCAGCTTATTGTTTTAAATCAAAGGGCGTATCAAGCTACAATTAATAGTTTGTGGAAATTAATAAAAAAAACTTGACAGGATAAATCTCTTGGACGTTTCAGATCCTATTTTTGAGTATCGATCAATGATCGTGCAGGGAATCAGTTAATTTTTTTGCAGTTCTGCACAAATTAAGTCATAACCTTGACCGAAGGAACGCCCAATCATTGCTGCTACTTCACTTTCATACATGTGTTTGGGCTGTACAAACGCAGAGAAAATAAATGGGTTATCGGATATGAGAATATGTATAGAAATGGCTTATCAGAAAATAATCATGGTGCATTATTCTCGTGCTTTTTTTTTTTGCATGTGAAAAGCCGTAAGCTCACATATGAGCATAAATGCATACAGGGAAAAAATGAGCGAATTCCCATGCAAAAGCAAATACATAGACAGAATGGCATCAGTTTTATTTTACTCTGGCAGATAATGATTATTGACAATTAATTGACACCAGTCACACGCTAATATAAATATGTGCATTGGACATGTCAGCACGGTAGTGGGATTCAGTGAATGCGTTAAGCCAAGGTTCTCATATGATTTTTTTTGTGACAACGATTGTAGGAAAAAAATTTTTTATCTCCGTCACCTGAAGCTATTAATCATTAATCACTATCTAATTATATTTAAATAAAGGTAAGAGAAGAAATTTGGTTAAAGTTGTCAATTGTGCAAAGAAAGCGGTTGCTCTACTTTTCAGCTATTTCCCTTCCCATTCATAAATTTTAGCTTGATTTTTTTCATATTTCTAAATTACTTTTTTCGGTTTGGCAACTAATTAATTTGTTCAGCTTTAGATTTATTTTTTGCTTTGAAACACTTTTTTCGGCCATACAGTTTTTTTTCAGTTTGGAAACTCTTTTTTCAGCCAAAAATTAATTTTTTCAGTTTTGAACTCATTTGTATAATTTAAATTTGTTAACTTAAAGCTTTATTATTTAATCATGACAATTCTAACAAGATTAATTAATCTTTCCCTTCAATTCTTCAAAGTCAATTTTCAGCGGTAACTATTTATTTTTTGGTTTAAAATTTTAATTACGAAAATCATAAATTCCAGCTCAGTCTTTAATCATTGTCAGCCTGTAAAAACCCTAATAAATCTCCATTTAAATGGTCCAAATAACGGAATCAACCGAATTTTTTCCAGGTGTGCCAACCCCAAATGAATTATCTTTATATCCCGCTTCCTGCGAAAGAGAATTGACCGTCGAATCTCTCTCTTTTGCATCAAGCGAGGTTTAAAAGTAATTTAGCAACTTCTGGATCAAGAGTTTTCCATCAGCAACTTCAACTGCCAGAAAAAGGATTAAAAAGTACAAGAATTCAGCGTGCAAATGAATCCAACATACCTGAGCATAGCAGATCTCCGGCGCCAGAAACAGTTACGACGACTGTTTGGAAATAAAAATTCCCCGCTAATTATTTCTCTTCAATATGTTCGTGTCTTCATCATCCCAACATTCAAACACGCTGCGTCATCCATTTTTTTTTTTCATTGGAAAAAAATTCACATCACCAGGATCCAGGTCACCTTCACACGTCCGTTGGGGGGGAAAGGGTTAACCCATTCGTTGAAAAGCCCTATTCTGCAACTTTGTGCAGTGATAATGTAGCAATAACATGGTTGGCCTCTATTTTACCCCTGATTTTAACGGTACATGTGCTTCTGCAATCCTTCTACAGTATGGATACTTACCTGATTTAAGTACTCAACCAACTGCTACTTGCCAAATCATGGTTAATCTGTATCCATATTTTCCTTATTATTATGTACGTTGTTGCAATTGTAATTACCAAGTACTTTGTTATGTATTAAAGATACGTTTTTTTTTGTTTTATTCATGTGCTTGTACTTTAACAAAGCCCTCCATGATTACACTTGTATCAGTGTATAACGTTTTTCCAGTTTTTTCCTCAATCTTATGTACTCACACTCAATTATCACAAGATTAGACACATTGAATAAAAAACTGTCCATTCCAGGCTAAACTTCATTGGTAGAACGGTAGAAGTACACAAACACTGTATAATCCGATATATTATAATCGAAACTGTAATTTACTCCTCATTAAAATGGCATATAATATTCTTTGACAGCCTTTGTTTGTTTTGACTTCAATTTTTCTCAATTGTACCCTTTGTATATCTATAATTGATTATATCTCTCCTGCAATATTTGTAGTAGATGCACATTGTAAAGAATGTACATACTGTGTAACTTGAAATGGCAAATACATAAATCTATTATTATTATTATTATTATTCTAATTAATAAGCAGAATAACTTTCACTCGTTATTAGGCATTTACTGAAAACAGGAAAATTATAATCCCATTAATGGCTAAGAACAGAAGACTTGATTGATAATGGAAATGTTATACCTATGTATAATTACATACACAATACTTGACTGTATATACTCCGGAAGGACATGATAGATGTCAGTGCTTCCTCCAACCAACTTGTTGGCCATGAATAGTAAATAACAGATTTCTATCATACAAATCTCAATTTTTATAAACCTTATTTATTTGCTCATTTTCACGCCATTCGTCGTTTTTTAACTCTGGGAAATTTGTCTTCAATGGGGATTCAGTAACTCGTGGCACTTCCAGCATGACACGTACGATTAATGAGTTTGCTATAATTTTGCAATTCATTTATTTAAAGGTAAAAGAGTAAGTATTATTCTGGTGCAGAATGACCTAACGTGTGACCTCGAGCATTAGCCATGTCACTGTTCAGAGGGAATCGTACTTTGCAAATTCATGCGTGCCCATTCATTTGTCGAATGATCAGAATGCATGCAATGATGGGGATGTCGTTGGATTCTCTCGTCAGTTTTTCCGTTTGTGCACGAAATCCCAGAAAAAACATATACATGTACATACATAATATATATACATACGTACATTTTGTACACATATATCTTTAGTTGTATTGTACATGTACTTATATGTACAAGGCTTTCTGTCCCCAGAAAAAGTTCCAGAAAGACCCAAAAAAACGGAGTTCTAAGAAAAATCTCATTAAACATGTTTACTCTGTACATACTTTCTAATCATCTGTGTAAAAATAAAAAACTGAGAGAGATAACGGAGTCATATGTGTTAATCAGTGCAAATATGTACTGTTAACGTTAAGTTATAGGAGAATAAAGTAAATGAGAACACAAGAGTCTCATTTTGTATTTTTATCTCTGAGGACCGACCTTTTTTATCCATCAATTCGATCAGCATCGTCCTATGAAGAGTCTTAATAAAGTCAGAAGATGATGACGACGTTGAAAAAATTCTCCATGAGGCTAATACATATGATCAAAAATCATGGAATCTCCTTCTGTATCAACATTTCGTTTGGAGAAAAAAGGAATGAAAGATCCCAAATAGAACCTTTCTTTATCTGCCCCCAGAAGCCAGAGCTTCTCTGTATAAACTCTTGTGTTTATCACTAATTGGCCCCCAAAAGATTTCATGTAAGTTCCACAATTTTTCTCCATTTCTCGTCAAAAAAAGGGAGACAATAAGTGCATGGATTATTTTTATTTTCTTATCACCAGTTGAGATCTTCGGGGAGGATTTTTAGTAGAGTGCAAATAAATCCCAGGAGATCAATATGTGTCGTTCCATTACCTCCATTGCCCTCGTTCTGCTCGTCTTTGGTGAGTTCTCCACCTTCCATTTCTCCGACCACATTTCAAAGGCATCTGAAGCTCCCAGTTCAAATCCAAAAAAAAAATATTTTCCATTTTATTCGAATTTTGAAATTTAAATTTGTTTTCTGTGTATCGCAAAAATCCCTTCAATTTCCATTGAAATTTCATTCTAAGCCGGAAACTGAAGAGCAAAGTCCAAGGAAAAGTTCCAGTTGGTTCTGGCCTGTATTTCCAGGCAAAAGCTATTGATCCGTGCTAAATTCCTATTAGAAGCCTTCACATATGTGTTGTATGGCTTTCAATATGTGTTGAAAGAGTTGAAGGCACAGGAGAGTGCATTAGTGAAAAAATTTGTTTCCCCACATAATAAATAATTCATGTCATATTTCTCTGAGTGCCACATTTGCATTGTAAAAGACCAACTGCAAAAAAAAAACGTGGTTCACGTGCAAAAGAATTGTTTGTATTGTAAGCCTTTGCTTCATTTCTTTGGAGCAAAGCCCTCTCTTTTTTTCAATACATAATTAGAACCATGTGGAATACTAAATAAAAATGAGATAAATCAGTAGAAATGCCTCAATTGTCCTTCCTGTAGGGATGGCAACGATCCGATTTGATCCAACATTTTTGGTTCGATTCGTTCCGAAGCCCGAATAAGATCAAAATTCGCAATTCGATCCGATTCACTATGCAAATAATTTGATTCGGTTCCATTCAAGCCAATGGATTGAATCGAATCCTGATTCAAACGATCCAAAAAATATGTTATTGTGACCCATTTTTTCACTTTTTGCAAATTTTAAGCGTATAATGAAGTCTAATAATTTGTCACTTCAAATAAATGTAAGTAACCGTGATATAATATTTACCGGCTTTTTAAATTTGCTGCAATATTTTGATGTTTATTGCTCTGCTTCGGAAGAATATCCAAAATATTTGTATTAAATAATGGATCGAATAAATCGAATTTTAGTTAAATTTTGTGATCCGATTTACGTCTTGAAACGAATTATTTGATTCGATTAACGATGTCGAATCGAAAATAATGTTCAAGTATTTGAATTGAATCGAATCAAATTTTCAAGTATTTGAATTGAATCGAATCAAATTTTCAAGTATTTCAATTGAATCGAATCAAATTTTCAAGTATTT
>JAQGBT010003083.1:0-21014 GCA_034698585.1 Disparrhopalites patrizii | reverse complement strand
AAAACAAAAAGCGGAAAGTACAAAGAAATCCAATAAAACAAAAAAGAGGAAGTACAAAGAAATCTAGAAAAACAAAAAGCGGAAAGTACAAAGAAATCCAATAAAACAAAAAAGAGGAAGTACAAAGAAATCTAGAAAAACAAAAGGCGGAAAGTACAAAGAAATCCAATAAAACAAAAAAGAGGAAGTACAAAGAAATCTAGAAAAACAAAAGGCGGAAAGCAGAAAGAAATCCAAAACAAAAAGCGGAAAGTAGAAAGAAATCCAAAACAAAAACCAAAAAGAGAATGTAGAAAGAAATCCAAAACAAACAGAAGAGAAAGTAGAAGGAAATTCAAGAAATCAGGTCATAGAATTCAAGGAAAACAACAAATGAAAGTGACAAAATGTGAATGATACCTAGAAAATAAAACGAAAAGTAAGCTACTTGTAACATACTGACAGCATGAGAAAGCAAAAATGAGAAGATTGACAAAACGGGTAGGCGATGAACAGTAACAAAACAAAAGAAAAATTTCAAGCAAAATGAAAAAGCAACACGATAAAAGATAAAAATACAGCAACAACAGAGAAAATGGGAGAGAAAGGAATACGTGGGATCGAGAGGCTTGTTAATTACTCGCACGTACTTGCTTTTCCCCGCCACTTGTTCTCCCTTTTTCCGCTGACAATAACACTAATCAAGCTGTGGCGAGCCACGGAATTACCAAGGAATCATGTCTGTCCCTATTATAATCATCATTATTATCTTCCGCTCCCCAACTAAGCACGAGACTCTCTACAAAACTACGTCCAATTAAGGCCTCGCCAGACCGCTTCCTTTTTCCAAATTCTCCCATTTTCCCTCTCCCTCTCTCTCTGGTTTGTACAAGAAAAAAAGGATGAATTGTTACTTTCACCATATAATTCCAACAGAGGACGGAGGAAGCCAAAGGGGAATCCTTTTTGGGGGGGAAAAGCTCCTTACAATTTAGGCAACGTCCGAGCAAATGAGGGAAGAAAGGCCTAAAAAAACTTTCTCCTTCTCTTCCAAAGTAAACAAATATTTGAAAGGCTTGCAAAGACTCAAAAATTCGCGCCCACAAAAACCTCAGTAATACATGAACGTCATCGTATTTATACATTTCATTTATTCAGATATTTATTTGTTCATACAAAAATAAATTCATATATTTTGTTCTACATTTTGAATGACAACAATCGTGTTAATATGCAAGCCACAAGGAGAAAGCAGAATATTTTGGGGAAAATAATCACAGTTTTGGGGAAAGTAATAGAATTATGAATTAATGGTGAAAGTATTTTTAGAAATATCTCCCAAAAATAAAAGCGGAAAACGGAATGAAAACTGGAGAGAAACGGATTTAGAGCCGTCAAATCAAAAGTCAAGGGAAGGCTACAAAACGGGAGAAAGCTATACGAGTGAATGAGGATATTAAGGAGAGAAAACGTTGGGAGGCGATGACGTCGACAAAGCACATGCTATGACGCGCTCCCCGCCCAATTGCGTCATCCCAGTTCAAAATATATACCACCAAATACAAAATATAGGCCAAGACCGAGAGTGTGAGAGAGATGAGGCCAAGCACGAGGCATTTGGATGGAGAGCTATGGAGAAAAAGGAAAAGTATCAGGAAAGATGTGGAAATAGAATAAAGCACGGAGTATAAATGCTCATACGTTGTACATGGAGAAAGTCTCGAGAAAACAGGAGAATCCACTCAGCGGAAGACGGAACAATGACGAAAGGGAAAGACAAATACAGACGGCGACAAGGATGCAAAGGGAAGCTTAGGGGAGCTAAAAAGAGAAAGTAACCACCTTGAGGGTATATTGTTACTTAAAAAAGCAGGCGAACATGGGAATTAAAGCCAGAGGCACAAAGCTACACAGGAAAATACACGATGAGCTAAAGTGAGCCAGAAGGAAGGGACGTAAAGGAATGAAATAGTTGATACAAAATTTTAGGGAGAAAGCAATAACAACAGGAAACGTTTGGAAAAATGACACAGGAAATAAGCAAAAGCTGAGGAGAGAAAAATCGCAGAGGATTAGTAAAAGCCGAGGAAAGGAAAGGGACAGAAAATTATACAGGACAAAGGAAGCACAACAAATTCAAAACGTTAAGAAAATAGACAACGGTAATTTAGAAAAGGCTGAGGAAATGGAAAACATCAACATTTAGAAAATCTCGTGAACGAGAAAATACAAAAATCCAGCAACAATTCAAATAGAGGAACAGACAATTAGAAAAGCTAACGAAATAGTATGCACAGAAAATTAGAAACTTCCAAAAAGAGAGCTTACGGGAAATTTGAATTCATAAAAGAGAGAAGACATAGATAATGAGCAACTTATAAATATTAAAGAAAGAGAAAGCCCGGGAAACTAGTAATCCTTGAAAGAGAAAAAGCGTAGAAAATGAGGAAATTAGAAATCTAGAAAAAATAGAAATAATAGAAAATGAGGAAATTATAAATCTAGAAAAAAGAGAAATCTTAGAAAATGAGGAAATTCTAAATTAAAAAAAATAAAAACCACTCAAAATGAGGAAATTCTAAATTTAGAAAAAGAAAAAGCATACAAAATGAGGAAATTATAAGTTTAGAAAAAGAAAAAGCATACGAAATGAGGAAATTATAAATTTAGAAAAAGCATACGAAATGAGGAAATTCTAAATTTAGAAAAAGAAAAAGCATACGAAATGAGGAAATTCTAAATTTAGAAAAAGAAAAAGCATACAAAATGAGGAAATTCTAAATTTAAAAAAAGAAAAAGCATACGAAATGAGGAAATTCTAAATTTAAAAAGAGAAAGCATACGAAATGAGGAATTTCTAATTTAAAAATAGAAAAAGCATAGAAAACGAGGCAATTATAAATTAAAAAAGAGAAAGCGTACAAAATAAGGACATTATAAACTTAAAAAAAGAGAAATCATAGAAAATGAGGAAATTATAAATTTAAAAAAGAAAAAGCGTAAAAAATGAGAAAATTATAAACTTAAAACAAGATAAAGCACTGGAAATTAGAAATCATAAACTTAAAACAAGACAAAGCACTGGAAATTAGAAATTATAAACATAAAAAAGAGAAAACACAGAAAATTATAAATTATAAACTTAAAAAAAGAGTAAGCACGGGAAATTATAAATTATAAACTTAAAAAAAGAGAAAGCACGGGACATTAGAAATTAAAAAAAAATACAAAGCACGAGAAATTAGAAATTAAAAATACAAAGCATGGGTAATTAGAAATTCTTGATAATGAGCAAATGAGAAATTTTTCAAAATGAGAAATCACGGAAAATTAGAAATCCATGAATAATAGGAAGCACAGAACATGAGCAAATTATAAATTTAAAATAAAGAGAAAGCACGGGAAATTAAAAATTTTCGAAAATGAGTAAACCATTAAAAATGAAAAAGCACAGAAGAGTAGAAATCCTTAAAAAATAGGAAGCACAGACTATGAGGAAATTATAAGTCCTCCAAAAAAATAAAGCGCGGGAAATTAGAAATCCTTGGAAAAGAGAAAGTACAAAAAATTAACAATATCTGGGAAAAGATAGGTGTTGAAAATTTAAAAAGATGTAATATGAACAGAGAGAAAATTAGAAAAATATGGAACAAGAAAAAACTGAAAATTGGGCGAATCGAGGAAATGAGAATAATCTAAATGGAAAAATAGACAATAGACCAAAAGACAATGCACCAGCGACTCAGACCAAAATTGAAAAAAAAGATTACACAATACTCTTTTTCGTTAGTTGAACCAAAAGCGAAAATGAGGTAGATGGATGAGATCCATTCAGGTACAGAAGCAGGAAAGCCGGAGAGAAAGCAATCCCCTACAGACGGTGAGGCCTCCTTCATAATAAAACGGGATTTCCTACAGAAGAATCCATGCAGGACCAAAGGGAGGGAGTAATACTAAGGAGAAAGTACTACGCGAGAAGGACTATAACCATTGGAAAAGTAACGAAAGAAACAAGTGTTTCCCCGGAGAAAGCAGGAGAGCATTCATACGGACGGAGGGAAATCTTCATTAAATCCTTAAAACATTTTCCTCTTAAACTAGCATCCCCTTGTTCTCCATCACAGCTGGCCTTCCTTTCCTTTTTCTCGACTTTCCCCTCCTCCGCCTCCTCCTTCGTGTCTTCTCATCTTCAATATACTTGTTCCCGGACGAATGAGAGGAGTTTGGAGAAAGCAATTTTGGGAAAGTTAATTTTAATAAATTTAACTAATTCCCATCTACTCCCTCTCTAATTTTCTCTTTCTCTCCCACTTTCTCTCTCTCTCCGTCTCTCTGTCCTCCTCCTGATGTTCCTCTAATTGACCCCATTTAAAGCTCCACCCGTCCAAGGAGGAGGGGAAGAATGCATAAGTGATTTATTCTACATGACAAAATCTATATGGGAGCTCGTGCCGGAGGGAATGCCCAGACGAAGAAAGGTAGTGGGTTGGAAAATATTATTTTATTATTAATATTACCTTTATTACCATTTCCTTCCTCGAATTATTAAGTATTCCTCTCAAGTCTCCAGCCGTGTCCTCTGCCGGGGGAAAGTGTGAGGGATAATGCGCTTTAGACATTTATGAATCCTAGATCCTTTCTCTTGCCTTGTGTATTTAGTCGCATCTCCAGAGAATTTCCTCGTACCCGGGAATTTGTATGAAGTCTATACATATTCATTCCGGGGCAATTTCTGCCCTTTCCTAGGCATTTGATATGCTGGATGCTGGAAAAAATTTGGATTTTTTTTGGAATTCCCCTGGCGTACAGGGTGGAAATTAAGACGCATTGTAAAGGCACTTTTGGAAGAAATGGCTTTGCAAAGTAATCTGTACGGATTTTATGCGTTTCCAACTTTAATTGGACTGCAATTAAATTACTACAAATGCTAAATCCCTAATATTAGATACAAATAAAATATTAAGGATTTAAATTGTTTGCCCAAAATTCAATATTTGCCAATACCTACGAAATCCAAGAACAAGTTAATTATTAAATACAGAAAATCTATGAAGTTTCATGTTTCCGTGAGAAAATATTAATAATGATGATAATGTAATAATGTTGTTAATAACAAAAAATAATAATGTTGATTTCACATTACCAATTTATCATAGCAGAAAAAGAGAAGCAAATTACAAAAAACAAACCCGAAAAGCAGAACAAGAGAATCAAAGTACAAAAACAAACCCGAAAAGCAGAAAAAGAGAAGTAAATTATAAAAACAAAAACGAAAGACAGAAACACGGAAGAAAATTAGCAAAACCAGAAGAAAAAGCACGCAAAGAAATTTAAAGAGAGAATGAATTGTCTTAAAATTGTAAAATTGAATTCAGAGACAAAAAGTACCAACTCAGCCGCCAAACAATTCAGGGGAAATAAATTTTAAATGCCGAAAATCGACTAAGGAAAGCAGCTAAGAAATTTATGACTGGAAACAGACATATTTCAAGGAAAGCGAGGAGACATTTAATTGGAAGAATATATTGCGGAAAATAAATAAAAAATGCGATAGAAATGTTAGGAAGCAGGGATATTTTATTACAAATAGTTAATATAAGAATGATATAGCGCTTCCACGATTTAAAAAAGCGGTTAAAAAGGACATTCGGCGGTATAAAAATTTATTCTCATCCCAAGGCACGGCCCAAGGGAAACATTGAGGCGACAGAATATCCTTTGGACGGTGTTACTGCCCTCCAGGGATAATTCCATATTCATATTACTGGCTCAGTAGATTTAGAAAAACGTGCAATGGTTCTTCCGAGAGGATCAAAGGGCATATTTTGTTACAATTCTAATTTTAAGAACCTCTTCGACAGAAAATTTCATAATTTGAACATATTTTTCCCGGTTATTGCCCGAGACATACACAATTTCTCGGGGAAAGAACCTGATTTTTACAAAAGGAAATCTCTTTTAAATTTTAAATAGGCAATTTCACGTGAATGTGCTCAAGAATCGCCATTCAGTTTCCCATCAAAAACATTTCTTTTGGGCGGGAAATATAATTTTTCAAATTTTATGGGCAATTTCATCTCATTCGGAGAGAATGCCCTCATTTTTGGGCCGAGACAAGTTGCTTCCATTTCCCGTCAGTCAATTTCCGTCTTCCCTTCATTTCCACTCTACATTTACGCCCTTTTAACCGGGGAAATGGAGAGACGGGCAAAATGAGGGTACTAATCCGAAATCTCATTAACTCCGAAAATAGAAAAAGTTTTAATTAACGCAAGTCTCCGGGCCTATAGCCATTGTTTCTGACGTGGATATTTTTACCCAGTGGCAACACTCATATTATACAAGCTGGATTGTCATCCCAGAAAAATGTGACGCTAGCAATGACCTTTTCCCTTCTCCTAACATTTCGGAGGATTGACAAAAAAAAATTATCCAGACAGATTCCTGTTCTGGTGGAAGTTAAAAATAAATTTTTGGGCGTGCGGGCAATACAGTCGGAATGGGACAGCGAGGACGATTTTAATAATGAGAAAGTGACAGGGTATTGCTTTGACATTCCTTGTCACTCACAATGAAAATAATGAAAGATTTAAGCATAATTCATTCTCCTTTCTGGAGAAAACAAGCGTACAAATGGAGCAATCAGAGACAAGGAAGAGCTGGCTGTTGAAACCGCCACTACAAAACACTATCCGAGGAGAGTTTGCAAAGAGAAAGAATTACCAGCCACGAAATAACAATTTGACGGGGAAGATCAAAAACGTCGAATCGGAAACGGGCAAGAAAATTAGATAAGAAAAAAGGACGAATTTGGATACGAAACGCAGAGTATAGACAGATAATTAAAAGAGGGAAGAAAAAGATAGAAAAGTGAGACAAAAAAGCGAGCCGTTAACAGGGGTTGCAATGAAAAATAAAAATAGAGAATTCAAGCAAATTATGAAAAGTGAAAGGTTTTGATAAAAAACGGAGAATGGCGAGAACAAATTGGAAAACTGTACATTTAAAGCAAGAGGAAAATAGACAGTGCGTAAGAAACGAAAAGACAGAAAACAGGCAGAAAGAAAGAAAAAGAGAAAGAGAGAAAACGAGGAAGAGAGAAAGAAAGAAAAAGAGAGGAGTGAGTGAAAATAAGAAAAAAAGAGGGAAAAAGAGAAATAAATTAGCGCGAAAAAGAGAAAGAAATAAGAGCGAAAAAGATAAAGAAATAAGAGCGAAAAAGATAATCAAAGAAAAGAAAGAAAACGAGAAAGAAAAAGAAAGAAAACGAGAAAGAAAAAGATAGAAAACGAGAGAAAAAAAGGGAAAACGAGAAAGAAAAAAAAGAAAACGAGAAAGAAAAAGGCAGAAATCGGGAAAGAAAAAAAAGAAAACGAGAAAGAAAAAGGAGAGAAAACAATAAAGAGAGAAAATATGAAAAACGAACAAGAGAGATTAGAGAAAGGTACAGAAGAAAGAAGTCATCCAGGATGAGAAAAAGAGAGAGAGAGAGACAAAGACTGCACCAAAACTAAGGCATGGAAATCGAAACATATATTACACGTAACATGAAAGAGACACAAGAAGTGCATAAAGAAGTAAATATCGCTTAAATGGAAAGAGAACGGCTACGAAGGGGAATGAAAAGGAGAAAAAACCTAAGATGTTACAGACGGAGTGAAACGGAAACTGGAGAAACACAAGCTCATTTCAGAGCGCTAGACAGGAGAGCCCCATCAAAGAGAGAGAAGAACGGGAAATAAATAAGATGGATGGAAAGAGAGAGAGAAAGACAGATCCCTAAGAAGAAGCTGGAGAGACATCCCTAGTAGAAAGCAGTAAAAGAGAGGGATCCTATAAGAAGACAGAGAAAGTAGATAGATTAGCCCCGACTAAATGGATGCGTTTACCTGGATATTAAAACACGAGGGACAAAATGAAGGGAGAGCTGAACACATGACTCCTTTCCCGTCTCCAGACAGCTCCAGGAGAGACAAGAATGCATTAATGTGACATCCAACAGATGGAGAATATGCATGAGCATCCTCCCATCCTCCTCTCTCCACTTCCGTCATGGACCAGTCATTTGTTTTTCCCTCCCAGACACGTATATAGAGAAGAGTCGGAGGGAAAATATTGATGGAATTAATTATGAGCATTCCAACGCATTCATTAGTCTTCCTCTCCCGACATGAACCTCCAATATAATATCCAATATTCTCTTTCAAAAAGAAGGACCATATCTAGGTCTATTTATAGTCCCACAAAATCCTTTCCAGCAAATTTTCATCTAATTTCAATTAATACTAATACTAATAATACTAATACATCCAGGAACTCAATTATCCACACAATTATTCCGCCTTCTGACGTCCTTTCCCCTGATTTATGCGAAAGGAAAGGGAATGTGCAAAGTCGGATGTGATAGAACATAGAATGATGTCTTCTTCATTTGTTCCTTTTATGTCCGGATCCTTGGATTTCAAGCGGGAGATGAGAGCGGGTAATTCGAAAGGTGGAAAGGTGGAATTAAATAAAACAAATATTTAAATAAAATTTGCAAGACAAAATACTGGCAGAAATTAGATGTGAAAGCAGAAAGAAATTGGCTGCACAAGGGAGAGAAGGGAAAAATTGTCAAATATGGGGAAAATTGTGTATCTTCAAAATCAGAAAATGGAGACAAAATTAGAAAGTTAAAGAAAATATAAATGGGACAGGAGAAAGGAGGAGGCTGTCGGGGATGTGGATGACTTTTGCCATCTCATTATATTTTCAGAGAGAGAGAGAAAGCCTGCTTTTAGCTTCTCTGTCCTCTTCATTCTTGCGCAATCACCATGAAATAATGCATTTGAAGGGGAAAGAGCAGTCCCACATATGTATGTATGCACGTACATAAATATGTATATGTATGGATTATTACACATGAATACCCATCCCCATTCTATCTTGGGCTGTCTCTTTACTTTTCCGTGAATTTTCACTCTCATTCGTTCGTTATACCTTGGGGTCTTTTCGACTTTCTTCACTTTACCTTTTGCTTTTATTCGTATTTGCCTCATGTCCTTTCTCCATTATTTTTTTTATTTTTTTCGCTGTGCATATTATGTCTGCTTGCTTTCTCAATCTCCTTTTCTGTTTCACTTTGCATTTTCTTTATTTTTCTTATTTTCTTTTGCTTTCTCGTTCTTTCTCCATCTGGATTACTTTTCCTTTCTTCTTCTTTTTCCGTCGTGCTTTTTTTTGCTTTCTACTTTCTTCTCTCTTTATACTTTGCTTTCACCCCTGTTTCCATCGTTTTTCACGTCTATTTTTGCTTTCTTTCTATTCAATGTTTGCTTTTTCATTTTAGTTTATTTCCTCTTTGCTATTTCATTTCAGTTAATTTCCTCTTTGCTATTTTTGTTCTCTTTAATGTTTGCTTTCACCTTTTTTCTTTAATTCTTGCTCCCCTTTTGTCTTTATTTCATGCTTGTTTTCTTGTTTTTCTTTAAATTAATGCTTGTATTCTCCATTTTGTCTTTATTTTAATGATTGTTTTCTCTTTTGTCTTCAAATAATGTTTGTTTTCTTCGTTTTTTAGTTTAATTCTTGCATTCTACCTTTTAGTTTCTTGCTTTCTCCTTAATTTTTCCCTATTTCTTGCTTTACTTCTACTTTTATTGTCATTAATTCTTTTATTTTTCGTCAGTAATTCTGGTGCTCCCTTTTTCCATTAAATGTTTGCTTTCTCCTTTTTTTCTGTAAAATGTTTGTTTTCTCATTTGTTCAGTAAAAATTTTTATTTCTCCTTTTTTTATTACGTTTTTGCTTTCTCCTTTTTTCTATTAAATGTTTTCTTTCTTCTGTTCTATCAAATTCTTGCTTTCTCCTTTTTGCCATTACATTTTTGCTTTCTCTTTTTTCCATTAAATTATTTCTGTTTCCTTTTTTCAATTACATTTCTCCGCTTTCCCCTTGGTTTTTTCTCATTTTCCCAATAAAAAATTCTGTTTGATTATTCCTCCTCTCTTCTCTCGCTTTCTCCCCATTATTTTTTGATCCTACCCCCATCTTATCTTTCCCAATCTCCTTTTTCACCTTTGCATTCCGTCTTTCCCATCCGACTTGCCGTCTGTTTTGGTCTTCCTCCCGTCTTTCTGCTTCTTTTATCTGTTCTTCTCTTCCACCCTCTTGCTCCTTTTCTTTGGCTCTTCCTACTCATATCCCTTGTTTGCTCCCGCCTTTCCCTTTGCTTTTTTTTACCTCGTTTCCCTCCTTAATTTTACTCTCATTCTCCCCGTCTTCCGGCTTCCTCTTGCGTTCCATTCCGTCTCTCAGTCGTTTCAGTTCTCCCTTTTCCCATCCCAAAAGTCTTTTGTTCCGTCTACCAATTTTTTCCATGGTGCCTCGCCTCCTCCTGAGTTATTATGAGTGGGTCCTGCCTTCCAGAGACGGAGTGAGTAGATAGGGAGTGACACGCCTCCCATTACATGCGACAATAATACCCAGGAATTCCTATGATGAGATGGAATGAGAATGAGAGGGAAAGAGTCGCGGAGGGAGACGGCATGAGAAAAATAATTTCGTGGAAATTGTTGTATTTTCTGCCTCTCGGTCTCTCTTTCTCTCTCTCTGTCTCTCTCTTTCTCTTTCTGTCTCTCTCTCCTTTTTCTCCATCTCTCAGCATCTTTTCCAACGATGCAGTGTCACATCTCGGAAGCACACCAAAAATCGTCACCACGATGATGAAATTTGGGAAATGGATCACATCTTTTACTTACATACGACCTGCCAAATATTTCCTCGGGTTTTCTCCCAGTATTACATATTGTACGTTAGAGAGAAAGAAAGAACGTTTTTGCCCTTGTACATATGCACCTATGCCATTTTGGGACAGGATCTTACCTTCTACGTATAAAAATAAACATTTCTCTCGTGATACATGTTCTGCTTATGGTGGCGGGAGGAGATGAGAGAATTTGTCGTGGAATTATTCAGAGACGGAGAAACCACATGGGACGTCATCAGGGAAACACATGACACTTTTTCCCTTGGTTTTTACCCTTTACAAACTTCTATTTGTATTTATATTTATTTACGTATATACAGACATACATATATGTTCACATGTACATACATATGTATATATAACCAGGGAATACTTGCACAGAATATTTATTTTATTATGCGTACCTTGTCCTATTTTTGTTTAGTAATTATGTAATTATCCTTATTTTCCTTTTTGTTGTATAATCTCCCAATTTTACCTTTTTCTTATTAATTGAAAAAGATTTTTCAGGATTGAAAACAAAACGTTTTTGTTTTATGTCGATGCTTGACAAGGCGATTAATCTGGCTAATAAGGTAAATTATGAATTTTAATGCAACTTCTACTGCAAATTTTCCTGGAGGACAAATTTCATGTATTAATTCCGCCATTCCATGAGTGCGTCCTTTGCCTGTATTAGTCCGGTATTGAATTACTCCCCTGGCGCATAATCTTTATTTTCCGGCTTGGACTTTCTTTTGACAAAGTTTTCTTTGGGCTAATAGGAGCATAGGAAAAGTTTGGCTTCATCATACCCCTTTTTGTCGCTGTCATCCTCCTTGTGAAAAAAAACTATTAGTCAAAAGTCATTGTCGTGCTCATTTCCTTCTCAAAGACTTTCGGGATAATCTCTCTCTTTCACTGTTCTTTGCTTTCCACTTGGTTTACTTATCTTCTCTCTTTAAGTATCTTCCATGTTTGCTCTTTCTCCCTTCTAATTTCTCCGTCCTAATTTATTTTCCTCCCTATCTTCATTTCTCCATCTCTTTCTTTCAGCTTCTTCCTCTCCCTTTTACTGTTATTCGCTCTGGTTTTTTTCTCATTTGCATTCTTTCCTGCTACTTTCTCTCTTTTGCACTTTCTCAAATTTGCTTTCCAATGTTCTTTTTTCTATTTTTTGCTTTCTCTTTCCTTTCTTTGCTTTCTGTCACTATTGCTTTTTACAGTTTTTTCTCTCGTTTATAATCTCTCTTTCTGTGTATTTCTATCATTTGTTCTCTCCCTTCTTTTCTCTATTTTTCCAATTCTCTTTTTTTCTCTCTCATTTGCTTTCTCTTTCCTTTCTTTGCTTTCTCTCTCTATTGCTTTCTCTTTCCTTTCTTTGCTTTCTCTCTCTATTGCTTTCTCTTTCCTTTCTTTGCATTCTCTCTATTGCTTTCTCTTTCCTTTCTTTGCTTTCTCTCTCTATTGCTTTCTTCTATCTTTTCTCTCTTGTTCCCTGCCTTTGAACTTTTTAATCTCTTTTGATTTCTCTCTTTGCTATCTCTGTATTGCTTTCTCACTTCGTCTCTTTTGCTCTCTTTGATCTCTCCATTTATTTCTCTATTAATTTCGTTTTCTCTCTTTAAATTTTCCATTGCTTTCTCTTTTCATCTCTTTTTCTCTAATTTGCTGTCTCTCCCCGTTTTTATCTCTTTTTCTCTATTTGGCTTTCTCTTTTCGCTGTTTCTCTTTTGCGCCTTTCCCGTTTTTCTCTTCTGCTATGTTTTCTCGCTTGCTTTCCCTCAGTCGTGCTCTCTTCTTTTCTTGCCTGTTTCTCTTGATGTATTTCTCTGTTGTTTTCTCTCTTCAGCTTCTTTTCTGTCTCTGCTCGGTACCTCTCTCCTTCGATGGATCTCCTTATCTACCCCTTTATCTCTATCTCTTTCTTATCTCTTCTCGCCATCTCTTCCATTCTTTAACGCTTTCTATTTTGATCATGAACACCTTACTTTTTTTTATATTTTTAACGTGCGACTTAGTCTGTCCCTCTTTACATCTCACTCACCTTCCCTTTCATTTTTTTGTCCTGTTGCCGCTCCTTCGCTCGACTCTCAAATTCCTTTGTGTTGCCCCGCAAATTTATAGTTTATTTTGAACCCCTCAAAAAAGTTGGTTGAACCAGAGTCAATGCTCTTGGAAAAATATTCCACCCGCTCAGCATTTCCTGCCCGGATACGCGTAGATATGTACACACATATATGCCCTCATAAAAGCAAAAGAAACTGGAAAAATTGTGGCCAAGAAAAAAATGGGAACAAAACTTGTACATAATGCTATTGGTACAGATGACTGGACACTTTTTCTTTGATGTAATCCAATTTTTTCCAACATACGGAAGATGCAATAGACATCCATGTATGTATGTACATGTGCAGATTCGTGGATGAACAGTGTATAACAGCTATTTTATATACCGGTTTGATCCCACTATATCCAGTAATATGTAATCCTCCGTATGTTCTTCATAAGAAATATTTAAGATGGGAAAGTTCTGGAGAAGTTTGGAGAAAGTTCCTCTCACGGAAGGAAGGAAAAATCCTATTTTCTCTTTTTGAGAGAAAGTTCCGTTAATTTTTTCCGGCGCATCCCTATACCAAGGGATAAAGGCATTCTTGAGGGGGAGGCATTAATTTAAAAAGCTATTTGGTTCATCCCAAAAGCTATCATCAGCCTGTCAAAGAATGTGATAAAAGCTATTTTTAACCCAAAAAAACATACTTTATTGTAAACATTGGGATCGGACAAGTTCATTTGTCCTCAACGTCCCATTAAATTTCACATCCTTATTTTTCCAAAGGGAACCAAAAACCTGGAAATATTATTGTTTTGATATTATAGGACATTTTAGAAAAATGGATATTTTTATTCAATCAATTTTTCTGCCAGGAAAGAAATTTGCCCAACCTGATCGCTTCAGAGTTTGTGTTTTTTCCCTGAAATAACCAAACTGGTCACAAATGATTGATAAATAGCCTAAAAATACCACAAAAAAACGTACAAACGTGGAGTTAACCCGGAAAATGGAGGGAAGATCGAAAACAGAAAAGAATGGGTGTAGCCTCAGGTTTGGTTTTATTCATTACTTTCCTCTGTTTGATGTCACAAGAGGATGGAAGGGGAAAGTCAAGGGGGAAAAAACTTGGCAATATATTCCCGTCTAGTGGATGTTAACCTCCTTCTATAAATGAATTCTTTTGTTTACATTTGAAAACGACCAAAGCTTTTCCCCCTTGTTCAATGCCCGTATTTGGGAGGATGGCCTGGGAAAAAAGAATATTTTCCTCAAATAAAAATAAATTGGGATTCCAAGGAGGGAGATGAAAGGAAAACATGGTCAAATTGAAGAAAAGAAGGATGAGACAAAAAAGGGGGAAAGCTACAAAAAACGGAATAAAAAATTGGAGAAAACGCCAGGAGAAAGGGGGAAAGGAAAAAAACAATTTGAAGCCTTTATTACAATTTGAGCATTACAAGGGGCTAACTTTTATTGTGGGAATGATTACCATCCGTTTCCAAGAAAACTTTGTGTATTTTGTTTGTGGACAAATACCTACAGGCATTTTGAAGGCAATGGCCATTGCCATTAGATTTTGACCAGGAAGAAAAAGTTTAACAAAAAATGAAATTGCCTTTGGTAATTATAAATTGAAATGGTCTTCAGCATGGAGTATTTATATTTACCAGGCTCAAAATGTTGTTTGTTATCACTTTTTTATTAACATTATTTATTATTATTAATCATTAACAGATAATTACAAGAATTTAATTATTTGTAAATCAATTCGGAATCTTGCACCAGACTCAGCAGTATTAATAACTTAATAAGGAAACATCAATTGCCTTTAATTTTTTTTAAATAATTATTTTTACCAGATTTAAAATTTCGCTTATTACTATTTTTGCATTATTAATATTATTTATTTATGATTATTATTGCTAGATTTTAATAGTAATTAAAACAATTGAAAGATAATTAGAAGAATTTAATTATTTGTAAATCATGGAAGCTCCCACGAGACAGCGATTTTACTAAGGAAATCGCCAGTAAATTGTCTTAAGCAAGTACTTTTACCTGGTTTAAAATTTTACTAATTATTATTTTTGTATTATTAATATTCTTTCTTTATTATTATTGTTATTATTGGATATTACTAATAATTAAAATAATGTAAAGATAATTAAAACAATTTAATCATTTGAATCGACTTGAAAACTCCCACCAGACGAAGCAATATTATTGAGGAAATAGCCTGTACATTTGTTAAGCAATTATTTTCATCAGGATTCAATTTTGCTTATTCTTATTTTTGCATTAATATTATTTCTTCATTATTGTTATTATAAGATTTTACTAATAATGAAAATAATTTAATTATTTGTAAATCTTTTCGGAAGCTCCCACCAGACGCAGCAATATTAATAAGAAAATTTCCTGCCCATTTTCTTAAGCAATTATTTTACCAGGTTTACAATTTTACGTATTATTATTTTTGCATTAACATTATTTCTTTATTATTATTATTATTATTTATTATTAATAATCAACATGAAAAGATAATCAGAATTTAATTATATGTACTTACATACATCCATTTAAAAGCTTCCACAAGACGGAGCCATATTAATAAGCAAATCGCCTATGCATTTTTTAGTCAATTATTTTTACCAGATTTAAAATTTGGATTTCCATTAGTTTTTTGTTAATGTTAATTTTATTTTGTATTATTATTAATTGACTTTAAAATAATTTATTTATTTGTAAATAATTTTGGAAGTTTGGTTCAAGCTAAATCGCCTGCAAATAGTAAATGATCCAATAAGGGAAGCTCCGAAAGAAAGAAAATTCTCCCTAACAATTCATAGGTAATATTAGGAATTTTTTAAAAATTCCTGCTCTCTCTCTCTGCATATAGCTGGAAGATCTAGATATTTACCCTCTCGACACGGAAAATAAGTAAAGTCTCCCATTCCTGCCTACCTCGCATCATCTATCTGTCTCTAAACCCGGATAAAGACCTCTATGATCCCATTTTCCCGTAAAAAAAATCACATCGTCATGTAATTTTTTCTCCCCTCCAAAAAAAACCCGGGGAAGCCATACCTGCACGAGGACAAAACGTGTATTGTGTTAAAGAAAAATTTCCCTTTTAGATGAGACTGACATACTCCGAATAAAGGGAAGATCCGCCGGCCTTTTTCTCTCCCAACCATTTTTGTACACCCCGAGACATTCCTTTTGCCTCACATAATGGCGGAACGTGCCATTTTACACATGGCCGAGAAAGTAAGGGGAAAAAAAGTGTGTGACGGTGCCATTAGCTTTCCCCCTCCATAAATGCAGTGGTGTAATCCCGAGTATCTTCGTCCCAGATGCTGTCACACAGATCCTAATAGGGTCTATTTCCTCCTTCGGAGAATCCCGCCTTTCCCCTCCGGAGAAGGATTGCCCGACATTTTTTCGGGGGAATCCCCTTTTTCTATATTCTCCGGGAAAAACAGGGAGAAAGCGGAGTACACAAAGAAATCTGCTTTCACATGCACGTTCCTTCCCCCGGCATTTCTATACATTTTCACGTATACAGGAATGCAACCCGGAATACGTCCACGTTTTTTAATAGAAAGTCATCAATTCCACCAACATTCAGTGCTCCGCCGTTTTCTGTGGTTAAATACCAGTTTAGTTAAATCCCCCAAAACAATCCAAAAAACTTTCCCCATTATCCATTGGCAAGCTGGAGAATATGTGCATAATTCCCGAAGGGGTGGGATGAACTCATCCCATTTTGCACCTCACCCCTCTCCGTACATATGGATTTTCTGTGGCAAAGACCAATGAGTTTTACTTGTTTCCCATGAAATTCTCTCACGTTTTCCCTCATCCCGTCTTTCTTTTACGGGAATAGAAAAAAAAACACTGGGAAAAAAAACTTTCTCCATGCTTTCTCCCCGCTGTGAAAGGCCTTAGAGCATCTCCTCCAGTGGAAATGGGAGGAGGAAACGAGGAGATCCTTTTCACTTTTCAGCTTTGGATTACATCTCTCCATCATCATCACGACTCCTGCCGTACCATCATCCTCATCCTCCTCTTCACTCTCTCCTCCCACCGGCATTTTCCCACGGGGACACACACTCCTTTTTGGAGGCAAAACCCTTTGCATCCTTCCATGACTCCATAGTAAAAAAAAAAATTAGAGGGAAGCTCATATCCTCACACAGTGGGGGAAGCTGGAAAAAAGGGCAAAAAGAGCGTTAACGGGATAATTAAAAATTATTGCAAACTCACTCCAAATCTGTACCTGTTTACTGGCCAAAAAGAATAACTTTCTTGGGGCAAAGGAGAAAGTTCCTCGGCTTTCTCCAGGGCCGCCAGAAAGTTTATCCGCCCCCATTTTCCTGGAGAAGATTTTCAAGGGGAGGCCAGACAGGAAGAAGCAACATTCTTTAGCCTTCCATTATCCCCTACTTCTGAGTGCTAAAAATGACTCTCTAATACCCAAATAAATCCTCCATTCCACTCCATTTTTTCTTTATTTCTTAGACAGAAGGCTTTTCACACTTTTCCTTTTTCAACAATGAATTCAGGGATTTATCCAGGAAATGCGGGGGAAGATGCCGGCGGGGGGAAAGGGCGCTTTTGGTGGAAGGGCGCTATAATGTAAAACAGTCCGTCAATCTCTGGCCAGACCAGCTAATGATTTATGGACTGGGCTGAAGAGAGAAAGCGTACTTGCTGTCATTTGCATTTCTTTTATTTAGTCAATAGGTCAACGGGAACGTGATTTATGGACAGGGAAAGGTTGAGCGTCTTTTGGGGGAAATGTTTAAAGAAACAAAAATCCGTCTGGTTCCAACATACTTTGGGCAGTGTTTTCCAAATTTATTGATTTCCTTTAGGGCTGTGGGCGAGGAAGCCAAATGAGAGGAATGGGAATCTCAGACGGACGGGGAGCCAGAACGAAAAAGATGGGGAAAATGTAGGGAGAAAAGCAAAGATTGACCGGCGAGATAAGCAGAAATCATCTAGAAGGAGACGGTGAAAGTATACAGAAAGAGTCACAGAAAGCATGGAGAAAGGGGCAGAGAAAGCATTTACGGATACGGAAAAAGCATAAGGAAAGCGTCGGAAAAAGTATCCAGAAGTAAATGGGAAAATAGCATAGAAATCGTCATGTAAAACATTTATGTAATATAGACCTGTACAAACAAATAGAAAGTACACATACTAAGATATGGGGAAAGTATAGATGCAAACTATATAGAGAAATCATACAAAGAGAAAGATATGGAGAAAGTATAGAAACAAAATAAATAGAGAAATCATATCAAGAGAAAGATATGGAGATAGTGTAGATACAAAATATATAGAGAAATCATACAAAGAGAAATATATGGAGAAAAAGTATGAGGAAAGAGACAAAGAAATTAAACAAACAATCACATTATCAAGGAGTATCCTGATAAACCGACTCAACAACTTCGTAGAGAAAGACAGATAAACAGAGAAAGCGTCGAAATAGCAAGGGAAAGAAAACGTACGAATATGAAACGGAAGAAGTACAGTTGGAAAGGAAGAAAGCATACAAAAGAGCGTATACAGGAAACGAGAAAGAAAGGACACGCAGAGCAGCAATATAAAAATGGTGAAAGCAAAATGACGGAGATTATATGATGCAACGCACGGAAAAAGCATGCAGAGATATGGTAAACGTAACAAAAAAATTTTTTTTTAAATGAGTAAAAAAGAGAAAGTATAACAACTAATCCGACGAATGTTGTGTTTCTCCAAAGTATGAAAAATTCCGTAAGAAAAAAGAAAAACAGTAGGTTTAAAATTTCAACTCACATCCATGCATACGTTAATTAAGGAAGGGAAAAAATTGATTTTACATTTAGCTGGTCATTAATTCCCATCGTAGTAAATAGGGTGAGGGTGTGAGAAATTAAGAAATCCTACACGAACTATTCCCCCTGAAATTAGATACGCCTTTTTTTCCTCCTAAGAACAGGATTGTTCCGCATACTTTTCTCTTTTTCTTCCTATTAGAAATCACTTTTCAGAGTCAGCCATTTGAGCGGGGAAAGTCATTAGGGCCATTTCTCCTTCGGGGAAAACATTTCCCGGAAAATGGAAGACAAAAAAAATACAAAAAAAAACGGTAGGATTTTTGTTACAGTACTGAAGGCCAAAATTGGTCGCAATTATCAACAGTACCTCCGACGCATGGAAGCTAGATAATCGCGTTCTCCAGGAAAAAAAAACATTTCGTAATTTTGCCCTCAAGTCCTTCCAGAGTTTACATTTGTGATCCGGAAGGAAAACGGTGGGATACAAAATGGAAGGAACCTTTGCAAAACCTCTTTGAATTCATTTGGATTCTACGTGGATTTTCACCCGCCAAATAAACAAGAATGTAAAGCTTCCCCGTTCTTTTCTTTGGCAAATAATAGAGAGAAATCCGCTTAAAGAATCATAAAAGCAAACAAAAGGACTTTTAGGAGGAAACATTCTTACCCAAACAAGAAAGTATTCCTACCCAGGTTATAGTCATTGCTGGAAGAAAAAATCTATTTTTAGATCCGCTTCCCCGCAATTCATAAAAAACCGCCTTTTATCTCCGACCCAAGCGGGTTTTCCCTTTTTTTGCAGGGTTCAAACACATACCCAGAGCTTTTCCCCGAATATTTAGGAGGGGAGCATTCCCCTTTCCCACGTGCAAATTTACGAGCTTTCCTCCAATAAAACTTTGGGTCGCCACCGTTTTTTTTCTCTTTCTCTCTTCGTCTTTTTTTTCCTTGCTCAACTTTGTCAGGGAAAAAAATTCCTATCCTCGTGCTACGCACTTTTTTTGCGTGAAGAGCGGTGGCATTCTATACTTATGGGCTTAAAGATATGCTTGCATAAAGTGCACTACTTTCACTTATTTTATTATGTATGTATTCATGGGGGGTGTAAGGGTGCCTTTACATGGGGCTTTCCCTGGTATTGAGGGCTCTTTATGTCGACGCGTATATAGTCGTGACAAAAACATATCTAAAATATATTTATTATATCCCAAAAAAATGCGGGAACCCCGAGTTCCATCCTTTGGGGAAAGTCGCGGGGGAAAGTCTGAAAGAAGCGATGATGTAGCCATTTTATTCCGGGAGAGCAAAATATTATCCCAAACTCAATCATTTTCTCTATACCTTTCCCCATTCTTTCACTTGAATCTACTTTCTCATCGACTTTCTATTTTTTAGCCCATTCCCATAGTTTCCATTTATTTCCGTACTTTCTCCAGGACTTGTTCATTCATAGGTTTCCTCCAGTATTTTTCGTCTCGGAAGTCTTTTGTACTCACGTCCTTCTTAAGCTACCTTTTTCTGTCCTTTCTGTACCTTTTCTACTTCCTCTAAAACAGCCTCTGTTATTTTCTCAGTGTCGTTTTCTCTACTTTCTCCATGTTCCTTGTACTTCTCTCCATTTTTGTATTATTTATATGCTTTCTTTTCTCCATGGTTTTATATATTTTCTCCACGATTCGTATTCTTCACTTTCCCCGTAGGTTTTTACGCAACTCACTTTTCTACGTTTGTCCTTTCTATTTGTTATTAATAATGTCATGTTTCTCTTTATGCACATTCTACGTGCATTTTCTGTCCGTCTCCCGCTGTGTTTGTACTTCTCGTTTCGTCTACATTCCCCTTGTAATTTCTGTCTCCCACTGAATGTTTTTTTTAACTTTCTTCGCGTATTTTCTGACTTTCACTGAATGTGTTACTTTCTTTTTTATCTATTTTCTCCCTTTCTTTTCTGCATATTTCTCATAGCTTTTGTGCTTCTCCACGCGTCTGCTTTCTCCGTGTATGTATTTTTTCTGCAGTTTCTGTAATGTAGTTGTGCATTTTTTATCTAGTTTCTATAATGTATTTGTGCATTTTTTATCTAGTTTCTACAATGTATTTGTGCATTTTTTATCTAGTTTCTATAATGTATTTGTGCATTTTTTCTCTATTTTCTATAATGTATTTGTGCATTTTTTATCTAGTTTCTATAATGTATTTGTGCATTTTTTCTCTGTTTTCTATAATGTATTTGTGCATTTGTTTCTCTATTTTGTATAATGTATTTGTGCATTTTTTCTCTATTTTCTATAATGTATTTGTGCATTTTTTTCTCTATTTTCTATAATGTATTTGTGCATTTGTTTCTCTATTTTCTATAATGTATTTGTGCATTTTTTTCTCTATTTTCTATAATGTATTTGTGCATTTGTTTCTCTAT